>JABXWE010103772.1:0-15756 GCA_014611495.1 Limonius californicus | reverse complement strand
GGTATATCGCGTATAGCGAAGATAACCGATAGGCAACCGAATCATCCTCTAAATAGGTACAAATCAGAGCGTTCCCCGGAACATAGTTTTGAGCGTGTTAGCCGCGCCTTTGGTGCGGAAGGAAAATTTGATACCATCATTAAAATAATGAAATTAAAATAATGCACTGAATTACATGCGAATTTCTGTCTGTGTTTATCTTGGTGGTTGGGTGGGCACTGCCCTTGTGCCCTTTAGTATAAGCTGCCACTGCTACATTCTTCTCTTAAGTCTAACAAAAGAAACAAATGTCTGATGTATTTTAAGAAGATATAGATTGGAATATGAAATGCTAAATATTAATTCACAAATTCCTCGAATAAAGTGATTTTCTAATTTTTGGTAAAAAATTTATCACAATTAGTTTATTTATCAAGAGATGTCCGAATCAAGGGCTCTCCTGAAAATTTTTCACCACATGATTTCCCTGAGTTCTGGAACACTTGATTAGAACCCTTCTGTCAGCTAGCTTTCGTCATGTGTCTGCACAAGTTAATGTACCATGAAAACGAGTTTGGAGAACATTAAAACGTCATGGTTTATATCCATTTCATATCCGGCCTGTTCAGCCCTCTTACCTACAGATTTCGCTAGTCATATGAAATTTTACCGCTGGATCATTCAAAATAGAAACCTACGTAATAGAATTTTATTCACGGATGAGGCAACATTTACAAGGAATGGATTAATGAACAGAAAGAACAGCCACTCTAGGGATTTGGAGAATCTACACGAAATTACAGTGTCAAATTATCAACATAGGTTTTCAGTGAATATCTGGTGTGGAATTATTGATAGCATACTCATTGGTCCATTCATTTTTGAGAACCAGTTAACCGCCGACATATATAAATTTTCTAAAAGATCATTTGGGAGGATTGTTAGGTAATGTTCCTCTGGCGATCAGACATGGTACGTGGTACTAGCACGATGGTGCCCCTTAGACTTTTCCGACGTGTGTATTTACATATAAGTACCTTTCAGATTATGCAATATAAGGATTTGAGAATGCACATTATTATTTTATAGTGCATATATTAAGGCATACATCAGTGGGTTACTGCATATTTGGTGCATATATTCAATATTTTTGCAGCTTGTGTTAGTATGTATGCATTCTGTTGGTTTTGACACTCTGTAAGGAAGTTATGTATCCCCTCCACTTGAGGGCCCCTCTTAACCAAATAATCAATTAATATGCACAGCCTTACATATAGACATGTTTTCAAAAAGATTGTGCATTTACGCTAGCATATATTTGCAGGTACTTCTGGCAAACTACAACAGCAAGAAAAAATACCGTCAAACAGTGATGTTTACAGCTACTATGCCTCCAGCAGTAGAAAGACTTGCCCGTACTTATTTACGACGACCCGCTGTCGTTTATATTGGTAGCATAGGCAAACCTGTTGACCGGGTAGAACAGATCGTGCACATTGTGACTGAAAACGATAAGCGACGCAAATTGATGGAATACCTTTCCAAGGGTATCGAGCCGCCCATCATCATCTTTGTTAATCAAAAGAAGGGTGCAGATGTACTTGCCAAGGGTCTAGAAAAATTGGGATACAATGCATGTACATTGCACGGTGGTAAAGGACAAGAACAGCGTGAGTACGCCTTGGCCAGCCTGAAGTCCGGTACAAAAGACATTCTGGTTGCAACTGATGTTGCTGGTAGAGGTATCGACATTAAGGATGTCTCGATGGTTATAAACTATGATATGGCAAAAACTATCGAAGGTATATGCTTGTACTTGGAAAATTGTATTTTATTTATGTGGTTTTTGTTTTCAGATTATACCCATCGTATTGGTCGTACTGGACGTGCTGGTAAAACTGGTATTGCTGTCAGTTTCTGCACTAATGATGACTCAGCATTATTCTATGATTTAAAACAAATGGTAATATCCTCCCCGGTATCTACATGTCCCCCTGAACTCATGAATCATTCAGAGTGCCAGGTGCGGCCTAACCAACCCAAACGACGCCGAGATGAAATGATTTTTGCATAAATTAAGTTTTATTTTTATGACATTTTAGTTTATAGTCATAAGAATCTTTCTATTATTCACTAGTTCAGTAGATTTACATTTTAAAATAAATTTATGTTTGTAAACATGAAAGAATTCAAGTTAGTTTAATAAAAGTTGTAAATACAGTTGTGGTTACTTTGACTTTTCACTGCTTCTGCATATGATCTCTGGCGGTGGTTTTCAAAGTGTGGGTTGCAATCCCCTAGGGGGTTGTGATATAAGGTAAGGAGGGTCCCGGGAGAATTTCCAAAATAAAACAAAATGGATTTATTTATGTCTTTCACAAAATAAACAAAAATAAATCAAACTTGAAATATTGAAATATTCAATAAATGCAAGAACGTAAACATAATAAGTTGCAAAGTAAAAACATTATGAGATGTATGTATGTGACTGTTTTCAGAAATTAGCTTTTCAAATCTGGCCTCTGTATTTAATACACACGCAATATCATTTTCAAATTCAGGGCGGTTTCTTTTGGTCCAAAATTGATCTAGCTCTAGGAAAAGAAGTCTAGCTTCAACATTTCATCACATGATATTTCAATAAGTTTTTCTTTCATGTTTGTCGATATTTCAGCTTTTTCAACGAAATTGTCTAAAAACGGATTCAGTATCCATCTGTGATTATCGTAACTGTTTTGAATTTCTTTGGGGAAATAGTCAACAAGCTGTTGTTTTCAATTATGCAAACTAACTTGCATATTTGCAAACATGTGCTGAGAATGTATCATATTATCATCCTTAACTAAGTCTTCCATGAGTTCTTGAACGCACTGGAATGAATCAAACTTCTTTTTCCAATTAAAGTCAACAGAAATCAAGTTTCTTTATTAATCCATTAATTTTGATTCGTCCATCTATAATAAGAAGTACGTGCACTTCTTAATATTTTCAACAACTTGTGTTCGAATATTTTCTGCCATGTCAGTTATACTTCTTTGGGTAGTATTATTAGAGAGGAGTATTGCTTTCAGCTTGTTAGTCTCTTTTTCACAAACCATTATTTGCGCCATTTCAACAGCTGCTGATAAAATCAGATCTTCAGCAATTGTATGTGGCTTAATATACTATTAAAGTCAAAATATGTTTAACCTTCCACTACTCGCGCGGAAAAATGTTCTGTTAGTACTCGCACGGGGTATCTGAGTACCCCATATGGAAAGCTGGATATTCGTTTAGGATGATAGCTTTTTTTAAATTTTTTTGTTGTATCAAGTATCTAGACATAATTAATCTGAAAAAATCAAATTTTTATTGGAAAATTTACGTAAAAATTGAACCAAATATTACATAAGGATAAACTTCAGTCGGAATCATTTTTAGGTGCACAAACTACACATACTACTCTTTGATGATTCTTGCAAGTCCAATTGTCGCAATGAAGACATGTAATTGGTGCCTTTTTATCTTCCTTACGTGGGCATAAATAACACCGCCCCTTGCCGGTTTTAGCCGCCTTCGGTTGAGGTTCCCTCAACTCGCACGGGGTATTTGGATCCGCCAAACACTTTTAATAATTTCTGTTAAAACAGCGTATGCAAACGGCACTTGCTCACCGTATGACAGCAACCGGGATACTGCAATAGAGGAATACTGAAACGATTAGACCCATTGGAAGCGTCACTATGTTATATTCAAAGAAGTAGATCACCTGGGGTATTCAAATACCCCGCGCGAGTACTGGAAGGTTAACTAAGATGAACAATATTATACCTCACAACGTGAGGTACTACTTCGTGCCGTAATCTTTAGACCAAATACAGTTAAAAATTTTAATAAAGTTATGCCTTAAAGTGAACCGTTTTCAAAATACAGAGTGTTAAAATTATTATCTATTAAATAATTACAATTTCAGAGAAGTCTATATTTATTTTTATTTTACTTTAAATTCACTATAAAGATTGTTCAAAACGGCCACAGTTGCTCTCGAGACACATTCTGGGTCTTCTTAAGAGAGATCTGGTTGCCCTACGTAACATATCGTTGTTATTCCGAATTAGTTCTGCTGACTGAAAAATGCGCCTCCTAAGATTTTCATCAGTCTCTGATAATGTTGGGTATACCATATCTTTTATGTAGCCCCACAAATAATAATCTAAACAAGTTAAGCCCGAAGATCTTGGCGCCAGGGGTGTTGTTCTCCTCTACCAATTACACGTCCTTCACACTGTAGATTCAAAAATTGTCTTACACGTAACGCTAAGTGCACAGGGGCTCTATCGTGCTGGTAGCACATACAATGTCTGATCGCCAGAGGGACGTCATCTAACAATCCTCCCAAATGATCTTTGAGATTATTTAAATATCTGTCGGCGGTTAAATGGTTCTCAAAAACGAATAGACCAATGAGCATGTTATCAATATTTCCACACTAGATATTCACGGAAAAACTATGTTGATAATTTGACACTGTGATTTCGTGTGGATTCTCCAAATCCCAACAGTGGCTGTTCTTTCTGTTCACTAATCCGTTCCTTATAAATGTTGCTTCATTCGTGAATAAAATTCTATTAAGTAGGTTTCGATTTTGAATGATCCAGAGGCAAAATTCCATACAACTAGCGAAATCTGTAGGTAAGAAGGCTTGAACAGGTTGGTTATGAAATGGATATAAACCATGCCGTTTTAATGTTCTCCAAACTCGCATTTATGGTACATTAAGTTGTGCAGATACATGAACAGGTGTGCTAGCATTATTATCAATTTCTCACAGTAGTACTTGCTGTATTGAACGCTCAGTCGACGGTTTCGAGAAAGTTCCGTGTTCACGTAGGTGGTAGTGCACTCGTTGGAAAACTCATCGGTCTGGTAGTCGCCGACTTGGTAATCTCAACCCATATTCTCGAGCAGTTGCTACTGAGTATCCATCTCAAAAACCGTACATGTAATATCGGCGAACTCTCGCGTTGTAAAAGTAAACATTATCAACACTGTTAATAAGCACAAACAGAGAACTCAACTTTAAGGCGCTTCACTGTTTGACATACAAGTAAATAATACCACTTCCATAGTAACGTAGATAGTTTGTATCAAATATCACTTAATATCATTTATTGTTTCGGCTACTTCAGTATTTAACTAACACAGGCCATAACTTCTTTAATAGTCGATTTAGAGAAAATGACCTGTCTTTACTCTTTAGTTTCGACTTATTTTCACCTCTCCTACACGTAGTTGATGTGACCACACGTCATGGGACACCCTGTATATGCAAGTGTCATAATCTGAAAAGAAGCAATAGTTTACGAACACCGCTTTATAAGCAGTGGTAGTAGTTTTCGTTTTGAACGTGTAGTAGGGCATGCATTTAAGGCGTTACTTCAAAACAACTTATTATACCTACACTGTTCACGTGTTTTTTCATTAAGACAGTCTGTGTAACATAAAGCAAAACGCTAGAAATTACAAACCAAAAATAACAAATTCTCTACACAAGAAAATCAACTATAATGTCTTTATTATTTCTATCTAATCACATACATATTTCTCACAAACTGTAAGACCATAAAAACAGCATTGCGGATGCTGTGATTGCACGAATACCATCAGAATGTTGTTATTATGGCTCAAAAATGGGGTTGGTAAGTGTTCATTAATTTTACTGAAATTATTAATTAATAACTCCCCCAATACTTAAATGAAACTAAAGTCGCCTGTTTAAAAGTGATTGACGCAACCCAACATACACGTATGTATCACAGCAACTGAGATTATTCAATAGTATGTACTACAGGCTAATAACACCTTTAGTCTATGATAGTACCTATATAAATGGACCATAGCTGTTTTTCTACTACTGTTACTAATTGACAGTTTATTTATTGTTATTATAATATTAGGTATAGCAGCCCTAAGCTTCGAACGGAGTCAAGAGGATTAAGTAAGTAAGTAATATTAGGTAGGTAGGTAGGTTAGTATTTAACAATAAAAGCAACCATTGGTGCAACCGTACTACAGTAAAAAATAAGAAAGTGAAAAACAACAAAAAATAAATAGCTAGGTTTTAGTTAATACACTAAATGTTTATAATTGCCTCCATCCACTTCCACAAATTTTCTAATTCGTGTTAAAAACGATCTTTGGAGTGTCCCGATTTTTTTTGCAATTAACTGTATACACGCCCCGATTGTTCTATTTTCTAAATTGTGCTCATTTACTGCCGGAGTTCAGTATACTAATTTGTTTAAAGTTTAAGTGCACGCCAAAGAAATAAATTATTGGAGTGATATCGCAATTTTTTGGTGGTGATGGATGCACAGCTCCTGTTACAATCCGGTTTACTGCCAACACCAAACAATACAACGGTGGTCCAACATGTAGTCTAGTGATGTGCTACGACCACACCAAACATTTACAAAAAAACAATTGAAAATGGGTAACCCGCATCCAGTGCATCATTTTCTTGTGCGTAATAGTGCGAGTTATGCCTGTTTACTTCACCATTGTTTGAGAATGTTGCCTGGTCGCTAAACAATACACAGTTTAAATAACATGGCTCTAAAAGATGTTAATTGTAAAAGAAATTACTAACGTGCCATCTTTTATGATGGGTCATTTTCATGCAGTTTGTGCACCAGTGTAGCGTGATACGGATGAAAGACATTTGCTTTCAGAATTCTTCTAACTTAAGTTCTATTGATACCTACAATTGTGCGTAGATTTCTTTGATTTATATTGGAATTCCCATTTACTGCCTGTAACACTGCTAATTCATTTTTTATGTTCGTAATCGTTCTCTCTGAAAAAGAACATTTAAAGTTGATCTTCTGTTTTCAAAACCAACTATAAAAATTAATTATGAATGTCATGAATGGGCATTTACTAAACATTTGAGTATTTCGGCCATTTACATTGTCTGTAATTCTTTGTTTAATCAGCTGTTGTCGATACATTCTGATCACTTTGACTTACTTGGAGTTTATTGCGTACAAACTCACAACACCAGCAACATACCAATGTATTGAAAATTTTACAAAGAATAAGATTATCACAAAAAAACAGAGGTTGTGTTTAAAAACAAAAAGTTAATATCAGTTCCAGCCAAACCGAAAGTAAAAACAACGGTTAAAAATGCTTAAAGTCGCACATTTAGAGGTTATATTTTAGTTTAAAATTTCAAAATAATTTAAAACAAGAAAGTTACATGCCGTTACCTCATCTCGGGGTCACCGGGTATAGCTTGAAACTTCCGAAATTAACCTCATTATCTCTATAGTTTTCTTTATTTGTTATTCCCTCGGTATTAACCAGTGGCGTAACAATGGGGGTTGCAGTGGGTGCGGTGAACAACAACTTGTTTTTTAACTATTGGCACTCGTATCTTGTCAGCGCAGAAGGTTATTATTATTATTAAGTTTTACTTTCTCCATAAATACATTGTTATTGGTAAATTGAAATCAGCTAGTTAACATATAATTGTCTCTAGAACCAAGGGCGTATCCAGCTCAAAATGAAAGGGGACAGGGCAGCTTCTGAATCCAACTTCTTTAATGGGGGAAGGGGGAAGGGGGCTATGCAATAATACACAATTACAAAAGAAGAACACTATTTATTAATAAAATTAATTTTTGAACAATAGTTTGCGAGGATTAGTTGCACATTTTCTAATTACAGCTTCCACTAATAGTTCCTTGTTTGCGAAAACCCGTTGACGATGAATGCTTAGCATGGCTGACCCATTTAACCTATTTTCGCCAATAGTGCTGCTAAGCTATGTTTTAATTCAGTAAAGAGAGCTTGTTGTGCAGGGCTGTGAAAGCAAAATCGGTAGCGCCTTTCTAATGGTTGGAAAAAATAATTCGCTCTTTTTTAAAACCTCGATGATATCTGGCGCTTCTTTTACCTCATTCCACATTTTGAACCACACTTCACTTTCTCCTTCGATGCCTTCCAAATTGCAAGAGGAAGACCAAGGTTGCAGTATATATCTCAGATAATAAGCGACCTACAATGCAATAACTACACCGAACTGAAAAGGCTGGCAGGAAATAGAAGACAATGGAAGCAGATAGTGTGGAATCAAACCAACGAAAAAGATTGATAACTGAGGAGGAGGAGGAGACCTTCCAAATTGTACTAAGTTGCACAAGATGAAGTACTTTCATTCCATTCCTCCAATGAAGCATCTCTCATATTACTCGGATGAAAATGTAGGCGATTTGTCTGCAGAAAATCTGCCTTCTAAAGATGATATGATGGAATCCAAGTAAGCAATTGTTAGAGACCTCCAAAATTCGGATGGATTTCGGGCTGGAGGGTTGTTTCTATGCATTTGTCGGCCAGCAACACGAGTCATAAGAACTACAACATGTACGTGTATTATACACGCCACAGTCATAAAAATTACAACCTGTATGTGTATTATACACGTACAGCTTGTACCTAGTTCTTATGACTTTTACCAGATAGCGTGAGGGTCTGTGCTTCGTAATTAGTTTCTTTCAAAAAATGTTGGCATACCAGCAAGCAACGTATTAATCAATTTTTCAGAAATTTGTTGTTTAAATTTTTTCTCTTTTACCTATTTTAAATATTTCCATCTTGGAAGAGGGCAGCTGCCCCCCCCCACCCTGGATACGCCTTTGCCTAGAACTGATTTCATGTTGTTGAATTTTATAACCTGGTGGGGATATAAGGAGGAAAAATCCTAAAGGAAGGAATGGAAATCTGAGGTACCGTACAGTCTACTTTAAGATTGAAAGTTCTAGCTAGTTTTTCTCAGAATTTTATATTGCATCTCGAAATTTTCGACACTTACTAGGAATTTCCGACATTTATCTCCGAATTTTTTACAGATTCTTAACATATTCAAAAAAAATTATATGAGGTCAAATTTATATGGCCTGTTTTTAGATAAAAAGGGTAGATTAGCCAGTGACAAATAGAGAAGGCAATAAAATATTTAAATTCCTTGTAATCGTTTAATTTTATTTCTTAGCATAATTATTATATTATATTTTCGATTATGGGGCAGTAAGTAGTACTTTGTGTTATTTGAAGCACCTGGTATTACTTATTACTATCTAACTTTAATTTAATTTTGTAATGACTGGGTTTCCTGAAGGGTCAAACAACCCTTGAATGATTACATTCGAGATCTGGAATCATTGATATGCAGACTTGGTCGCAATCGGAGGTGGTGTATTGATTATGTGATTAGCAAGCGGCATTCGTTAGCATGAAAAACACGCGACAGGGCGCAAGTAAATCAACAGAAAGAAATCTTTGGTGACGTATATACAGGGTATTAGGCGCACGCGCGCCATTAAACCGGCACCAGGAGGTGAGGGAGCCCGCTATAAGGTGCACTGCACTAAACCGCAACAGAACGGCACTGAATATCTTCGATGAGCAATGTGCAGCTCGTGAAAATGTGCCTTTAGTTCGAGCAAATAAATGGATATAGGTGGTTACCCGGACGCACTATTACCGTTCGCGATGGACGGATAGTTTCCGGTTGCGGTGCCTTACAGCAACATGGAATCTAGCTAGAATTGCACCATTTCAGCACTTTACAGCTGAGCAATAAATGTATACAAAACCATGGCTGTGACAGACAGGACCGAGTGCTTTAAATTAGTGAGACGGACACAGGGTGTTTTCCTTACATTAATATTGTGTGCTTTCCTGTGGGAGAACGTGCAGGCTAACCCGCGATCCTGTGAGGACGCTAAACAACACTTCCTTGCTAAGGGATTCGCGATTTCAGAAATGCTTGATCGCCCAACAAATGGTAATGTTTTTCCCTAGTTTTGTAAATATAGTTAGATTTAGTACGTTACGTTCTGTGGATAATATTTTGCAACCTAATTTTTGAAAATCGAGGTGCGAAGTAACACCGGTCTCATCTCCCCCATTTTTGTATTTGGTACACAACAATTTAAAGTGGCTCTTATCCATTTAAAAACTGCTTTATAATTACATCACACATAGTTTTTTTTTTCATTTCAGACCTCGTCGGAAGTGATCCTAATGATCTTTGTGGACAATTTTATATTCCATTTATTTTCTATTACTAGACTCGTCGGTTGCTAAGTTTTTGTTACATTTCAAATATACGAAAACAGTCTTTTGTTCTTACTTTAAAACAAAAGAAAATTTGTAATATCAGAGTGTTATTTAAATATCAGCAACTTTATATTTTACAGTAATCGGCAAGCGCGCTCTGAACAAATACCAAATGTCAAAAAAATGTCATTAAGGCTGCGTGAATTTTCCTACAAACATCAAGCCGGCTTTTGTTTTAAAATTAAAACAAAAGCCTGCGTGATTACATTATTTTGTCTTGGTAACTGAGGCCGCGTCTACATCATACAAGTTTTGGTTGCACTTGCTTGGACGTACATGGATTGCACCACTACAAGTACCCTAACCACAGAAACGCAGAAGCGAGTAATAACAGCACCCATGAACCTGCACCGCTTGTTCATAATGGGATGAAGTAATAAAGTAAAATATCAAATTAAAATGTTGTGGTGTGTCTTAAGAAAAGTAAACTGGACATCTTCTGACACTGCACCTCTACACGTTTTTCACATTTTTTATAACTCAGCAGTTTGATAATCTTTAAAATTTTCCACGTTTCCTCTTTCACTGTGTATAGTAGTGGCTTTCATTCTTACGACTGACGACTTAAAACTGACCATTTCACTCCACAAACTTGTTTTAATACCCTCTTATATAAATTCAAAAATTGTACTGCTGAAATTACAAAAATTCCAAATGATAAACTGACTGGTGCAATACATGGGAATGTCCGTAAGGACGGTGGTGCAGTTCATGGAAGAGTTTAGAGGAATTAATCGACCGCGATGCAATCCATGTATTATTCCAATAAATTTTAAAGTGATGCCGTTTCAACGTTTGAAGTAAAATTGTGCATATTTATGTTATTGGGCACATTATTTTTATCTCTAAGATCGCCCGTGGTGAAATCCACAAACAATAAATTACCATTGTGTAGGAATTTACAAAAAGATTGATTCCTATTTTTAGAAATTTTTCATTTATCAGTTTCATTGCGTTCATCGGACATTCGACCATGAACACAGAGATGATGTTTTTCTATATAGATTTATTGGAACAGAATATCAGCAATCATATTCGTCATAAATTTTCAGTAACTTGCCTTCCATTTGACGACATTTTTCACAACTATTGGCAGTGCTGTGTTAACACGTGGAATTTATTTTTGCACAAGACCAAACGAGTGCTCCACTTCAGGTACATACTAGTTTTTCATGTATTAGTACTTGCAAAGCCATTGACACTACGCAGCTACTTGTACAAGAAAGGCTTGCACAATGTAAACGCGGCATAACGTGTGGTAGTTATTTGATTCCGCCCTAACTGATTAGATTGTACTCACAGAAACTTTAATGTATCACATCTGTGCCGTCGAAATCTATACTGAAAGCGGTAAAAAACGGTAAAAACAATTACGGGCAAATGTACAAAGGTACTGCAATGTAGTTATTGTTGTATAATAGAACATTTTAAAATTCCATTTAGTTTCAAATGGCAGTAAAAAAAGGTATGATGTACTGCCCCAGTTGGCGAAGGGGAAACAACTTCTATATCTTCCCATTTCTACGTTCTGTACTGACGACTACTATACATTTCAACCCGACTGTATACACTGATTTGATACGAAAGCATTTAAATGCAAACATTTAAAAATAGCTTTAATAAACAATAAATTTCCATCAAATGATAATAACTTAATTATAATTAATTGCAATAAACAAATAATTCATAACAATTGATCGAAATGTTTACCGCCTTCACCCAGGCACGCTCGAACTCTTCGCGCAATTTCATTGCTGGCATTTATTAACATATACGGATGGTTATTCAGTTCATTAATTTTTTCCAATATGCTTTGCTGCAATTCATTAAAGTCATGTGTTGACTGCTGGAAAATGGAGTTCTTTAAATACGGCCACAGAAAAACATCGCACGGCGTGAGTTCGCAGGATCTGGCAGGATAAGGTATTGGTGTATTTCGACTAATAGTCCGTCTGTCGAAAAATTCTCATATCTTATTTAAGGTGTCATGTCTTATGTGCGCAGTCCAAATCTGAGTTCATCATTATGATGCTCTCTTCGAAAAAGGGCCGTAAAATCTCTTCTCGACACCTTCCTGCAGTCAAAGTGCCTAAATAAACTTAACTTTTCAACAAAGAAACTCTTTTGTCCCACTTTTACCTTCAAAAAAAGTATGGTCCAACTATTCTACGCCTTGAAATTGCCGTCCACAGTCCTGTTTTTTGATATATTTTGCGGCAGGTGCTAACTGTCAACTTAACTTGTGGCGACAATTTTATGTTCCTGTAGCAAAACCATTTTATTTAAAGAGGTTATGTTATCAAACACAAACAACCGACAAGTAGAGATTACAGACAGTGAAATTGATGTTCTGTAAAGAAAGATTCTGTTCTAGTTAAATTTGTTAAAACGTAAACTGTAATGTACGTATTTCACTAACGGAATTCACAATTTAGTCTTGAAAAGACTAATTTTTCAAACTGCAGGTTAAAAATCTAAGAAATCCAAATAAACAACCACATAGGGCACACACGCAAAAAGTGATGTTAGGTTGAAACACCTGATGTGTGGTAGGTTCAATGAACTTTTCTGCCTACTTTGACGTCAAATTAAAAAAGATACAAGATTATTAGTAATATAATTAGTAATGATGAGCAGCTTTTTTGAATGCTTAGTCCTTAGACCAATCTTTATTGGTCACCTTTTAAGAATATGTAAGATATACCATGTAATGGGGAGTGTGATATTCCATGGCAACAAAGACGTTGCAAAGTAACTATTACTTTATTCATACTTATAAAACAATTCTGCTCCGATTTACCAAAGTCCAAGATATGCTGCTGCTCTTAAAACAAATATTAATCCCACCATACTTCCTACAAATATACCTCAAAACTCACCAACAAGTTTTGACACGCCTTTAACCAAGTTTTTGGATGAATTCAAAAATCTCTTTAACCAGCTACTTCATCAAAATAGTATGATACTGTCCATGCTAACCACTGTCATTAATAAGATAACTTCATAATGGCTACTTCATTAAGAATAGGCTTATGGAACGCCAATGGCTTGATTCAGCACAAAGACGAGTTAGCAACATTTCTAAACTTAAATAAAATTGATATCATGCTTATATCTGAGACTCATTTTACAGAAAGAACTTATCTTAAAATACCCTACTACGAAGTGTACCATACAGAGTATCCCGATGGCACCGCACATGGTGGGTCGGCTATCATTATAAAACAAACTATCAGTCATCATGAACTAGAAAAACACCAGGATGAATTTTTGCAGGCTACAACAATACAAATTAAAGGTCCATCTGGTCCCTTCGTTGTTTCAGCAGTCTATTGCCCTCCTAGACATCGATTTACAAAAGACAAATTATTGCCATTCTTTGATACACTAGGAGCCAGGTTTCTTGTGGGAGGAGACTACAATGCCAAACACTCCTACTGGGGATCCCGGCTAATAACAACAAGGGGTAGAGAGTTATTCAAAGTCATTGCTGAAAGAAACTATTTACACATGTCCTCGAGCACTCCTACACACTGGCCAAGTGATCCAAACAAAATCCCGGATTTATTGGATTTCTTTATAGCCAATGGTATCTCAAATAACTATGTTCATGTTGAGCCATCTTATGACTTATCATCAGACCACTCACCAGTTATTGCTACTCTTAGTACTACTGTTATATTAAAAGAAAACCACACAGCTATATTTACTCGACGTACAGATTGGGATGCTTTTAGAGAATATGTTGAGGAAAACCTTGAAATTAATGTCAGATTAAAAACGACGGAAGAGCTGGAGAGAACTACAAATCATCTGATTCAAATTTTACAAAAAGCGGGATGGCACGCCACTCCTTCTATCGAACGCATACGTAAATCACAAGTAAACGTTCCGCTAGACATCAAGAGACTGGTCGCTCAAAAGCGTAAAGCAAGGGCCAAATGGCAACGCACGCATAATATTCTCGACAAAAGAACATACAACCATTTAAGCAACCTATTAAAAAGAAGCATAAGGGAAATAAAAAATCAACAATTTGAAACATATCTTCGCACACTAACAAGGGATGATAATTCAATTTGGAAAGCGGCTAAAAGTTTCAAACGGCCACAGATCCACATACCGCCTATAAGAAACCAAATGCATCAGTGGGCAAGATCGGACGTAGAGAAATCCAATGTTTTCGCTCATTACCTTGCAGAAGTCTTTCATCCCCATTCAAATGCAGACAACGCAGAAGTGGAAGAATATCTAACAGCGCCTCTACAGCTATCATTACCTATCAAGGCCTTTTCACCTCTAGAAATAGTACAAGAAATAAAATATCTGAATAGCAAAAAAGCTCCCGGCTATGACCTCATAACGGGAAAGGCACTGAAAGAACTGCCTAGAAAAGGTATTATTTTGCTAACCATACTTTTCAATGCAATTCTTCGTCTGACTTATTGGCCACTGCAACTCAAATTCGCACAAATCTTTATGATACTAAAACCAGGGAAACCGCCAAATGAGGTGACTTCTTATAGACCTATCAGTTTACTATCAGTGATTTCCAAATTGTTAGAAAAATTAATTCTCAAAAGAATACACGCCGATACAATTCTAGAAGAGTTGCTACCTCATCACCAGTTCGGATTCAGGCATGAGCATTCTACCATCCAACAATGCCATCGCTTAGTTGACGTAATAAATAAAGCAATGGAAGACAAGAAATATTGTTGTGCAGTCTTTCTAGATGCTCAACAAGCCTTCGATAAAGTCTGGTATCAAGGGCTATTATTCAAAATTAAAAAATCCTTTCCTCACCAGTATTTCCTTCTTCTTAAGTCCTATCTTGCAGATCGCTACTTTCAAGTAAAGTCCGGCTGTGAAGTATCAGATATTATGCCAATAAACTCCGGTGTTCCGCAGGGTAGTGTTCTTGGACCTCTACTCTATCTGATTTATACTGCAGACCTACCCACATCTGAAAACACTGTAGTAGGAACCTTTGCGGACGATACCGCTATTCTCTCCTGCCATGAAGACCCGCAAACAGCAAGCTATCACGTACAAGACCATATAAGCTCTGTCAGTAATTGGTTGACAAACTGGCGTTTAAAGGTCAACGAATCAAAATCCGTCCAAGTTACGTTTACGCTGAGAAGGCAGCAATGTCCACCTATATCAATTAATGGCATTGAAATACAACAGTCCAAGGAAACGAGATACCTAGGTATGCACATGGATAATAAACTTACGTGGAAAAAACACATTGGCAAAAAAAGAAAAGAAATGGACTTAAAAGTCAAAAAACTTTACTGGCTTATGGGCAGAAACTCCCGTCTTTCATGTGAAAACAAGATTCTACTGTATAAGACAATCATCAAGCCTATATGGACGTATGGTATCGAACTGTGGGGTTGCGCTAGTTCCTCAAATGTAGACGTGCTACAGAGATTTCAGTCCAAAACTCTGCGTGCCATAGTCGATGCCCCGTGGTACGTATCTAACCGTACATTACATGAAGATCTAAGGATACCATACGTCAACGAAGTTATACTTCACTACATGACTAACCATATGCATAAACTTCAAGCTCATCCCAACCCAATTATTCGGCCTCTATTAGAC
>JABXWE010103771.1:0-30177 GCA_014611495.1 Limonius californicus | reverse complement strand
CTCCTACACACTGGCCAAGTGATCCAAACAAAATCCCGGATTTATTGGATTTCTTTATAGCCAATGGTATCTCAAATAACTATGTTCATGTTGAGCCATCTTATGACTTATCATCAGACCACTCACCAGTTATTGCTACTCTTAGTACTACTGTTATATTAAAAGAAAACCACACAGCTATATTTACTCGACGTACAGATTGGGATGCTTTTAGAGAATATGTTGAGGAAAACCTTGAAATTAATGTCAGATTAAAAACGACGGAAGAGCTGGAGAGAACTACAAATCATCTGATTCAAATTTTACAAAAAGCGGGATGGCACGCCACTCCTTCTATCGAACGCATACGTAAATCACAAGTAAACGTTCCGCTAGACATCAAGAGACTGGTCGCTCAAAAGCGTAAAGCAAGGGCCAAATGGCAACGCACGCATAATATTCTCGACAAAAGAACATACAACCATTTAAGCAACCTATTAAAAAGAAGCATAAGGGAAATAAAAAATCAACAATTTGAAACATATCTTCGCACACTAACAAGGGATGATAATTCAATTTGGAAAGCGGCTAAAAGTTTCAAACGGCCACAGATCCACATACCGCCTATAAGAAACCAAATGCATCAGTGGGCAAGATCGGACGTAGAGAAATCCAATGTTTTCGCTCATTACCTTGCAGAAGTCTTTCATCCCCATTCAAATGCAGACAACGCAGAAGTGGAAGAATATCTAACAGCGCCTCTACAGCTATCATTACCTATCAAGGCCTTTTCACCTCTAGAAATAGTACAAGAAATAAAATATCTGAATAGCAAAAAAGCTCCCGGCTATGACCTCATAACGGGAAAGGCACTGAAAGAACTGCCTAGAAAAGGTATTATTTTGCTAACCATACTTTTCAATGCAATTCTTCGTCTGACTTATTGGCCACTGCAACTCAAATTCGCACAAATCTTTATGATACTAAAACCAGGGAAACCGCCAAATGAGGTGACTTCTTATAGACCTATCAGTTTACTATCAGTGATTTCCAAATTGTTAGAAAAATTAATTCTCAAAAGAATACACGCCGATACAATTCTAGAAGAGTTGCTACCTCATCACCAGTTCGGATTCAGGCATGAGCATTCTACCATCCAACAATGCCATCGCTTAGTTGACGTAATAAATAAAGCAATGGAAGACAAGAAATATTGTTGTGCAGTCTTTCTAGATGCTCAACAAGCCTTCGATAAAGTCTGGTATCAAGGGCTATTATTCAAAATTAAAAAATCCTTTCCTCACCAGTATTTCCTTCTTCTTAAGTCCTATCTTGCAGATCGCTACTTTCAAGTAAAGTCCGGCTGTGAAGTATCAGATATTATGCCAATAAACTCCGGTGTTCCGCAGGGTAGTGTTCTTGGACCTCTACTCTATCTGATTTATACTGCAGACCTACCCACATCTGAAAACACTGTAGTAGGAACCTTTGCGGACGATACCGCTATTCTCTCCTGCCATGAAGACCCGCAAACAGCAAGCTATCACGTACAAGACCATATAAGCTCTGTCAGTAATTGGTTGACAAACTGGCGTTTAAAGGTCAACGAATCAAAATCCGTCCAAGTTACGTTTACGCTGAGAAGGCAGCAATGTCCACCTATATCAATTAATGGCATTGAAATACAACAGTCCAAGGAAACGAGATACCTAGGTATGCACATGGATAATAAACTTACGTGGAAAAAACACATTGGCAAAAAAAGAAAAGAAATGGACTTAAAAGTCAAAAAACTTTACTGGCTTATGGGCAGAAACTCCCGTCTTTCATGTGAAAACAAGATTCTACTGTATAAGACAATCATCAAGCCTATATGGACGTATGGTATCGAACTGTGGGGTTGCGCTAGTTCCTCAAATGTAGACGTGCTACAGAGATTTCAGTCCAAAACTCTGCGTGCCATAGTCGATGCCCCGTGGTACGTATCTAACCGTACATTACATGAAGATCTAAGGATACCATACGTCAACGAAGTTATACTTCACTACATGACTAACCATATGCATAAACTTCAAGCTCATCCCAACCCAATTATTCGGCCTCTATTAGACAATACCCATCGAAGACGCTTGCGTAGGAAATGGACAATAGATTCAGTAACTGAGGTTTAGATATTCTCAAAAATTCTTTACATTCAAAAGTGCCTGTGTAATTAAAGTCATTGTATCATTATTTTATAGTATAAGGTATCGCCACTGGGTGATATTCTTAACATGCCATGTACATAAACAACAAATTAGCTCATGGAATGTATGTATTATATATATGTAAGTTGTTCCGATTGCTAATAAATAATAAACTAAAAAAAAAAAAAAAAAAAAAATTCATACTTATGAATTTATTAAATAAATGAAATACAAAAATATCTACATTAATATTTTGTTGAAAAACATTTAGCGTTAATAACTGCTTTGCACCTTCTTGGCATTTACTTGACAAGCTTTTCAATAAGCGTTTTTGGTAATGCATTCCACACTTGCTGTACGGCAGCAAACAGTGAATCAGACTAATTAAATTTGCGACCATTTTTCCGTCTTCCGACCTCATTCCACAAATTCTCTCTAAGATTGAGGTCGGGAAACTGCGATGGCCGCCTTAAAACCCTTACGTTGTTATCTTCTAGCATTGTTTAAAGAGTTTACCGCATGTTTTGAATCATTGTCATGTTGGAATAGAAATTCTAATGTCATTTGTTCTTTTGCAAATGGCAGCATCAATGATGAAAGGATCTCACGATATTACAGCTAGTCCATTGTGCCAACAACACGATGAATTGGACCCACTTCATGCAAAAAAAACGCACCGTACAACATATTATTCCCGCCCCCAAATTCCACAGTTCCTTTTGTGTATTTAGGATTGAATCTACCGCACTTAGGTCGCCGTACATAACCACTTCCAACATTGGACATTAAATTAAACTCCTCAGTCCGTAAAATATTTTTCCAGTCTACAGTGGTCCAGTGGTGATACGTAGTTTTTTATAGGTATAATAAATATGTGATAATTATTAGTGCAATACAAAATCCTTTAATTAATACAAAATATAGACCACAGGCGTAGTTATTTAGTTATGTGATTTATTTTGCGAATCAATGATTACTACGAAACAATGTTTGATTTACCGCAAATTATACAAACGGTCACACCATTTTGCCCGCGACCGTATATTAACGATGTCGTCAAACCTATAGTGGCAAATTAATTAGCAGATTAGAAAAAGTATCATAACTGAAGTGAAGTGAAGTTATAACTTTATTTGGGTTGAACGAAAGCTGTGGTTAAAATATGCAGAACAATGATTGCGAATGACGATCTTCTCACTGTAATATTTATAACACCTAAATACGTATTTCGGTAACTAGTTGCCGTCTTCAGTAGTAACAGATGAACTTGGACTATCTAAAATAAATTTGGCTGGGGAATCCTCTGAAGATAAGTTCTTCGCCAAGTTAACAATGGAATACTTATCTACTAACAAAGGCTTAAATACTAAATCTCCGTTAAAGTTCGTTACGCTTAACCGATTGCGGGATTATTTTCAATAAACGAATTAAATCTTGAGTTATTAATTGGCCTACTATCTGAATTTTAAAAGATCCCTCTGTTTTTGAAAATATGAATGCTCTCATAGCAATTTAATTCTTTTGATGAAGACACTTCTTTAAACAATTTTAGATTTTCTAGTTTTATACCGTGTCCCGTCTCGTACATATGGTGAGCGACACTTGATTTATCAAACATATGATTTTTGAAGTAAGCTACAATGATAATTAGTTGGGACAATAGGAAAATATAGCAACGAAGACGCAACTAAAATATTTGTGTGAACTTAGCTTTAATTATTTCTTTCACCCTCTCAACCATTGATGTCACTAGCTTTCCATTCATGTCCTTCGCTGCAGGGTTGTGGTACAATACTTTGATGGCACGTTCTATCATTTTGGTTTTCGTCGTGCAATCCATCTTAGATATGCGCGCTTTAATAATCGCCTACATATTTTCAATGAGGTTTAGATCGGGTGAATTTCTTAGCCACTCCAATCGCTTCAAATGTTTCTGGGTAAAGAAGCTCTTAGCAAGTTTAGAATTGTGGCATAGAGGCAGATCCTGTTGATATACCCTATCGCCGTTAGGAAATAGCTTCCATAGGGTTGGGATCATTTTCGCCTCCAGAACACCTATGTACCTACTTTTTACTGTTCATCATTCCTTCTATGGGGTGAAGTGTCTGTGGCCCGGAAGCTGGAAAATATCCCCAAAACATGACCTTGGGTGGGTATTGGGAGATTTCTGGATCGAAGAGGTTCTGCAGCCGAGCGGCGGATGAAATTTGTCCTATAGCCATGCACCTCAAAATGGATTTCGTCGGAAAATATAACTTTTTCCCAATTCTCCATAATCCAGTCTCGGGCTTCTTTGCCCAGGATAGCCGTTTTTGCTTCATAGCAGGTGTCAAAAGATGCTTTTTTGAGAGGCGTTGAGTCCGGCGCCCACACTCTAGAAGGCGACGAGGTACGGTGGAACCATCTACACCAACCTCGTAATACGCAATCTCCCTTCTGGTGTCTCCACTGGTCTTCTTTGGGTCTATGATACTAATTTTTCGAATTAGACTATCATCTCTAGGGGTGAGTTTTCTTTTTCTTCCACAACGTCCTTTAAGAACGTGTCCACAGACCCTGTCTCCTTTTGCAACTTCATGATCCGTGAAACGGTGCCTAACAGTAAGTGAAGTGTTTTCACTTAAAGCGATTATTTTAGCTCGTTTACGAGGTATGATATCCATGATGTATTTAATAAAAACAGATTCCAATGAAAATTGTGAACTACTTATCTCGTCCTCAGCCTATGAAATATCAATTCCAACTAAAATAGAAGTGTAAATAACAGCAGAGTAACACAACAGACAATTCTAGAGTTGCTGTGTTAATTGCAGGGCTGAATTTAGCGTTCCTTCGCTTGTCCAACTAATTCGCACAGCACTGTACATGTTCTTTAAAGCTAACCTCAATATTAAGGTTAGTTTGCCCAATCTATTTTCTATTACAACCCGTTTCCGTTCAATCCTACTTTGAAGATATGTTCTTCCCCAAGTCAACCATGGAAGTCTAATTCTAATAGATAACAAATAAAGGCTAAATCCGCGGGAGGATTCGTTACGCTTTACCAATTAAAGGGTTAAGTGAATTAAACCTGAGTTACGGCTTGCCCTGCTGTCTGAAAAATATGTACCTCCTTATTTTGGGCAATGCCAATGATTCGTAACAATTTAATTTTTATTTGACAATTTTAGATCTTATAATTGTTACAACGTATTGTCACTTAAAAATGGCGGGCAATACTTAATTAATCTAATTTGATTTTTTAAGTGGTACCTATAGAAGTTCTTTAAAGCTAATTTAAATACGACGATCAGTTTGCTCAACATACCTCCGGTTGCACTGAGTAAATCTTCTACTTTTTCAAAGTTTTCAGTTTGTTGGGGGTTTCCCCAAATGTTATTTGAACAAAATACAATTTTGGAATTAATCTGGCTGCCTTTAGTTAAACGATGGAATGGAATTTTGACTAAATTTCTGGAGTAAAGTGAAAATTTTGTATGGTCATGGAATTATGAATATTCAGTCTTATTTTAAGTTTCCTAATTAAATTATAAATAACGCCGGAGAACTAACTGTTGTAAGAAGAATTATTTTTGAGGTATCGGTATTCAATTTGGTATCCATTTTGATTTAATAGCTGTTTTATGTTGAAAACAACAATTTGAGTCATTGGTAATCAATTTGTTTATATTGGTATTTTTCTTGTAAACGTGGAATTCCAATTTGTTGCAATTACTTCTTATCATTAACACTTCTAGAAACGGTAAATATATTTTGTTTTCTATTGCATATGTGCCACTTAGTTATCGAAATGCGTATTTAAGTGTACTAAAATATATTGTGCTGGTAATGGTTTTCCTCAAGGTTCTCTACCGCCTTACATTTAAACATATTTTATGATATGACTATTTATTGCCTTTTTTATGAAGCCAGAAGCGACGAGTCAAACGTAAACCGCTTCTACAGATCTGATACAAGAAATAGATAAATACATTTTTACGGTTGAACATATTGTTCGCATCCATTTGAATAAAGTAAATTGATTATACATTTGTATTAGGCAAAAATTAGTTAGTTAATTTGTGACAACTACTTTGTTGTTTATGCTGAAAGACTAAAATCGGTTACAGAATCGTGGCATTGTTCCCATTTTAAGAAAATTAAATCTAGGTTGTACATTGTATGCATTATGTTCTGAAAAAATGATAGTTTGTAATAAGATTTCACCAATCATGTCCAAATATAGAGGGTGAATAAAAAGTAAACAACATCGATGCTACAGCCTTAAACAATAACTTTACGAAAAAAAGTTTCTAACAAAAGGTTCCTATCAGTTATTTGCCACAATTTGGCGTTTTTTATTTTTTTTTCGATTGTCATATGTTTTAGCTATGACGTCATCGACATTTTTTTTAATGGCAACCTATACTTTTTATGGCATGACCAGTTAGTGCTTTTTATTCTCTATACAGCCATGTAAAGATATCATACATTTGCATAATAAAAATTTCAAGAACAATCACGATAAACATTTATTTTTGTCTCTTATTTTTCATCAGGTATACTTATTGCAAGATAAACAAAAGACAATAGCAGGTCCACAAATTAGTAAAATAGTTTCAAATCATATTTAACATCACTTTAAGAAAGCAAATGTTCAAACTGTTCGCCATTCACTGTCTGACAGTGGACAATACGATCAGAAATTCCTCGAACTGCATTTTCAACTGTAGCAGGTGATATTGCTCGTATATGTTCGCGGATACGAATTTTTAGATTTTCCACAATGTCTGATCTGTTTGTATACACTGTACTTTTAAGATGGCCCCATAAAAAGAAGTCAAGAGGGTTTAGATCCGGAGATCGCGCTGGCCACTCAATATGTCCTCTTCTTCCTATCCACCTATTTGTAAAAATTCCATCTAAATATTGACGAACATGAATGCCATAATGAGGGTGGAGAACCATCTTGTTGCAACCAAATTCTATCGTTCGGCGTGACCGGATTTTCTGCATTTGGAAATAAAACCGCTAATGCGGGAACAAGATCAAACCTCAAAAAATCCAAATACCGATCAGCATTGAATATGCTATCAAAGAAAAAAGGACCAAGAATTCTGTCTCCTATAATTCCCGCCCACACGTGTACTTTTTATGGATACTGTGTGTCTAATTCTTCCATGCAATGTGGGTTATGTCGCGACCAATAAAGGGAATTGTGCCGATTTACAGCTCCATTTAAAGAAAATGTGGCTTCCTCGGAGAAGATAATAGAATTCACAAACTGTGGGTCGTTATGCCACCTGTCCATCATATCTTCACAAAACTGAATTCTCCTATCAAAATCATCATCTGATAATTCTTGAACAAGTTTAACCTTATAAGGATGAAATTTTTCTGTATGTAAAATATTCAGTACAGTTCCTTGACTAACATTATTATCCAGGGCTAATTGTCTAGTTGAAGTATGAGGATTTTCGGAAACTGTAAGCACAATGTCCTCGTCTGTTGCTATTTTTGGACGGCCAATTTAATCTTTGACGTGGCCCGTTTCTCTAAATTTTCTATTAATTTTGGTTACAGTGGACCGCGTAACAGGTTCAGGATTTGGATGTACAGTGTTAAATAAAGCGCACACATCGTCGTGAGTTCTCTTTTTATCACCGTACCCGATCATCATCAAAATTTTGATACGTTCAGTTTCTGAACCATGACTAGAAATTCGTATTTAACACAGGACACAGACTAAATTTTAATCACTTATTAATGCTAACTGTCACCGAATTGACATTACAGATTTGCATTTGTTCAATTTTAAACATTTTCCAACAATTGCCTACTATTGTCTTTTGTTTATCTTGCAATAAGTGTACCTGATGAAAAATGTTGCCAGTGATAAAACTAAATGTTTATCGTGATTGTTCTTGAAATTTTTATTATGCAAATGTATGATATTTTTACATGGCTCTATAGAGAATAAAAAGCACTAACTGGTCATGCCATAAAAAGTACAGGTTGCCATTTAAAAAAAATGTCGATGACGTCATAGCTAAAATACATGACAATCGAAAAAAAAAATAAAAAAGCCAAATTGCGGCAAATAACGGGATAAGAAACTTTTGTTAGAAAGTTTTTTTCGTAAAGTTATTATTTAAGGCTGTAGCATCGATGTTCCTTACTTTTTATTCACCCTGTATAATAAATCTAGGTTGTTTTTAGCCTATTTATATACTATATATATATACTACTTTGGAAATTTTTCATCATAAGTTTTTATTAATTTTCTGAGGAGTTCACTTTATCACAATCTCGTATACATTTTCTACTAATAAAAAAAATAGTATGTATAAAGGCTCATATTAATCTAACTAAGATCATTATGGAAAACGTGTATTTAGCTAATTTTAAGGCATTGTAGTAGCCTCTTAAATAATTTGACTAGCAAATTCTATAAAGAATTAATGTCCTTAGATTCTTAAATAACCATTCACTTTAGCTAAACCGCAAAAGTATAATGTATATTAATAGTCTATTCGTGTGCACTCCATAACTTAATCTTCTTTTATTGACTGGGGAATACCAGAACCATAATTAACTTTTGTTTTTGAGTACAATTTAATTATGGAATCTGTTGTTAAAGATGAACAGGAATTAAGTCATAAGTAATCTGTTAGGAACCAATAAATAGTAACGTATTTCTACATACACTATACTTTCTGAATTCCTTGTTATAATATGTCATATACAAAGAGTGCTGCAGACATTGCTCTTCTGGTCCCTTATAAAAAATAGCGAAATTATTAATATCCATTAGGAGGGCAATAGAAAAACGGAACCATATTTAGTTGGGTAATTGCTGCGGTATTGTTTATTTAAAAATGTAAATAGATTATATTGTTATAGCACGCATTTTTTAAGATAAGTATTATTAAATATTCGAGTATCGGTTAGTTAGTTAGTATATTGCACATTTATTGTGTTATTGTTTGGTTTGCAAAACTGATACAATAGAAACGATAGCATATCTGATATGCTATCGTTTTCCAAGCCTGCTTGGTGAAATTGTAAATATAAGTTGTTGCCATACCGGGACAATTAATTTTAATTTTATATTAAACATTCTGTTATGTTGTTGTTGTCGTTTGAATGAGGGAGATCTAGGACGCGATTTTCCAAGCATTTCTATCCACTGAAGCTGTTGGCTTATTGTACACCCAACTACGAATTTTGCGTATCTAGAGATAGTTCCAACACCAGTAGTGATTTTTACGTGTCACATATCGTAATGAAATGCTCGTTTTTTATTGAATTTAAACATTGTAATTACGTCTTTCATCGCATACTGACTTAAAAAAAATGTTACAAAGTTAGGGACGTCTCATTATAAAGGCCAAAATTTTTAAATTAGTTTCATTTTAATTAATTAAAAAGTTTTATTAAAATAGTGGCAACATGTAAAATTCAATGTAAAATACATTGAACAGAACTATAAACTCAACATAAGATATAAATTTAAATATATCATTAATATCTTGTAGCAGTTCCATTTTTTTTAACACCATTAGTAATCTTTTATTCATTGATAGAACCAAATACCTAACATAATTTTCATTAAGATGATGCCATGGGTCTTATATCAACTCCCATAATTCTCCTCTATGTGTAGGTCTAATCTACCGAAGTACAATCTTAAAAAAATGCGCATATGTTTTCAATTGGATTCAAATAGGGAATTTTTGAAGGCCATTTCAATAAATATTTACCCCACTTTCTTGAATCCAGCCTTCAACATTTTGGATGTGTGAACAGGACAATTATTGTTCTGTTGAAAATTGAAATTGTTTTCTGGAAATCTTTGAATAACATTTGGTAACATAATGGAATTCAAAATACATATTTCGGTAAGTCTCTCCTGTTAGGCGATTTTCTATATTGAAGTAAGCGCCTCGACCTCCTGCGCTTATCAAAGCCCATAAGTTAACAGAAAACAGACCACTGTTATTTAAACCCGTGGTTCCCAAATTTTTTTAAACGCGACTCCCCCCCCCTCTTGTAGTAGCCAGTGGCTAACCGGCGAACTGACGCCATCTATTACCAAGTAGCGCAATTTATTTATTTGTTCTCCGGAAACTTCCACCATATTCGGGAGTGTGCTACATGGCATTGAAATAAGCAGGAAAATTAATTTTGCTTTATAAGTAGTGGACCGCGATGAGATTAGTCATCATTTCAAAATTGTGTGCTGTACTGCTGACTGTGTGTTGATCGCAATAAATCGATAACAAATATTTAAGGTTAAATACAAGCTATACTCTTTTTGTTAAAGATGTATAAAGCTTTAAAACCTTCTGTGTCTGGCAGTGACAGGAATACAAAGAAAAGTACAGATGAATATCTTAAATATGGTTTTACCATTATTTCCCAGAAATTTCAGTGTGTACTTTGTCGGGAAGTATTGTCAAAAGAAAGTATGTAGCCATTGAAGCTATTTGGACATACCAAACATCCAGACAAAAAAGAAAACCTTGTGAAATTCTTTAAAAGAAAGCTAAACTCCCTCCTCAAGGACCAAGCCACTTTTACATCAGAAACAAAACTACTAATTAAAAAGCACACACTATCAAGTTATCGAGTTGCATTTCGCATTGCAAAAACCACTAAGCCATGTACCTACAATTGCTGAAGATCTGATTTACCAGCAGCTGTTGAAATGGTGCAAATAATGGTTGGTGAAAGGGAGGCTGACGAGCTGAAACCAATATCCCTTTCTAATAATACTATCCAAAGAAGAATAAGTGACATGGCAGAAGATATTCGAACACAAGTTGCTGAAATATTAAGAAATGTACCTACTTCTCATTACAGATGGACGAATTCATGATTTTTTCTAACTGTGCCCAATTTATAGCATTTGTAAGATACAATACTGGACATGGTATTACAGAAGATATTTTATTTTATACTCTATTAGAGGTCTACCGGAGAATGCTTGTTCAACATTTAGTTCTTGCAACAATTTTTTTAGCTTCTGAAATGGATTGTGTTTTGAAAAATGTCGAGGCAAAACCATTGCAGAATTGTATTTTTCGAAAAAATTATGAAGACATGGGTTCTTTATACGCAAACCTTTATCACACGGAAGTAAGATGAAGTTCGAGGAGTAACGTCTTGAAAAGAGTTTTTCAATTAAAAACGGAACGTTTGATGTACCTGAAGATGATAACATATTTTCCAATTCCCTTTGGCTTCGTATGCTGGCTTTCCTTGCTGGTATTTTCGAGCACTTAAACACTCTCCATAGTAGTTTGCAAGGCCGCGATATTAACATAATAACAGCCACGACAAATTTAACGGATTGATAAAGACATTTGATTTCTAGTCGACTTCAAGTGGAAAAAATTAATTTACTTCATTCCAGTGCGTTCAAGAACTCATGGAAGACTTAGTTAAGGTTGATAATATGATAAATTTTGAGCACGTGTTTGCAGATATGTTAGTTAGTTTGTATAATTGAAAACAACAGCTCATTGACTATTTCCCCAGGAGGCCGCGACCCACACTTTGGTAACCACTGATTTGAACTGTGGACATATCTTTCCTCAAACCGTTGACTTCTGAGTTTATATATCCCTATTCTTCCAATATTGCATGATTGGAAACCCTTTTCGTCCGAAAAATCAACCTTATTCCAGAAGTAATCATCTCTATTTAGATATTGGAGTGCCAATCCTACTCTACTTTCTTTATGCTCTTCAGTTAAAAATGGTGTTCTTTCAGCTGCGCTGTTAATGAAACCGAACCGAACCTGGAAAAAATATTTCCTCCCGCGCTTCCACTGCGTTGGAAAAGGGTGATTGCATAATATAATTTAACAACGCAGCATCTTCTTTTTTATTAGATACTTTTAGACGTCCGGATCCAAAACGACGTGCTAGATCATGATACCATTTTTAAATTTTGGAGATGCAGCTATAACTAACATTTAAATCAGCAGCAATACGTCTTAATAACCAACCTTTTAGTTTTGCTACTGCTCTTGTCTGTTTTTTGTATCCCTTAAATGTCTGGGAATTTTCACACTTTTGAAATAAATTTGTTGTGACATTGACAACTAATTATTACAATAAAACAACGAAGTGCCAATTACGATTCGATGACATGACCACATATTTGCAAAGAAAAAGATTGGCGTTTTCATTTTTTGGTCGTTGTTGTACAAACATTAAAATAGTATTCGATTTCACTACTGAAAAGACCCGTGTCTGTAAAAGTATCTATAGTTTCATTTCAATAAAATCAAATATGGCCTTTACCACGGTCTATATTTTAGATATAAAGGTTTTCGTTAGTAGTAGTAGTAGTTATTAGGCATAGGTTGAAAAGCAACCAAACAAAATATGCAAATATCAAGTTTCAGAAATTGACAGAGGACGATGGTTGGTGCATAATTTTCCTTATTGTAGTGTAGGAACGTTTGAAATGAATAATGACGATGATTCTTTCGCGAGAATGAGAATGCAGACTTCCGTTACTCGAAATTCTCTTCAATCCCAACTTTTTTTTTAGAGTTGCAATTATATGAGGCTTACACAGAAATGAATGCCGAAGAGCAGTAATGCAAAAAGGTAAAGTTGAAAATATAATACACTCCTAAACTATTTCTTTACATAGTAATCATTCGAATTTAAGCACATATCATATTGTGGTAGGAGTTTTTGTATACCTTCTTCGTTAAAAATCACTACTGAAGTTGGAATTACCCCAGATAAGCAAAATTCTTAGTTAGGGTGTACAATAAGCCAATGATTGCTGCAGTGCGTAGAGATGCTTAGAAAACCGCGTTCTCGATCTCACTCTTTCAAATCAATCAGTCAATCAATCAATACCTTCTTCGTAGAAGGTTGCCGCCTGTGACGAAAACAAATTTTGTACCGCCGTTTTGAGGTCGACGAGAAAACGGTAGCGGGATGGAGGAACAGGTGACTGTATGGAGATGGTTAAAAATGTTCCAATTGAATTGCACAATGAGTTGCACAGTGTCATCCCTTGCGTGAGGTGGGGCGTTATCGTCTCCAGAGGTAGGCAATCTTCGTCTTTTGTTTTGACTCTCCCTTCTCAACTTTCTTAAGGCCTTAGCATACACGTTTGGATTAATTGTTGTACCACGTTCCAGGAAATCAGCCAACAATACGCCTTTCTTTTCCCAAAAAACAGAAGCCATAAGCTTTCGGTTGTCGAATATCTGCTTGAACTTTTTGGCTTTGGGGGAACTCGCATGCTTCCACTACATCGTTTATTGCTTGGTCTCAACATTTATGTAAGAAATTCAAATCTCGTAGCCAGTCACAATTTGGTTCAGATACTCGTCATCATGCAGAGGCCATTCGCTGGTTTTTGTGAACATCCGTCAACATCTGTGGCACCCATCTCGCACAAAGATTGTGGTACTATAGGCTGTGCGTACCAACTTCATACAGTACCCTACGTGAAATTTGAGGAAATTTGCGTCCATTTCCGTAATCGTGAAACGTTGATCGTCACGAATTTCTTGTTCATAGTTTCCACAAAATCATCGTTGTCTCCCACTTCGTTCCTCATTGTGCACTTTCGTTCGCTCATCTCTGAAATTCCTACACCAGAGTCTTACCTTTCCTTCACTCAAGCCTGTACCATAAACCTACCACATTTGACGGTAAATTTCAGCTACGTTTTCGTTTCTTTTTGGCAGGATTTTGAGTCATAGTGTTCACTTTAGCGCTTCGGTTTACGCAGCGTCGTTTTAAGGTAACGGCGGAAAGGGCGCGCGCCGGGGGCCTCTAAATCAAGGGGGCCTCGCGCCTCGTTATACAATTTTTTTTTTATATGACCTCATGATGTATGCAGTCTGTATATGTAGTGTATTATCTATTATAAGTTGCTTAGAAGTCTAGAGCTACAGCATCGCCTTAGCAGGTACAAATTACCAAGGTCCAACCGGTGGCGATCCGATACCCATACTTCGAAACCGCTAGGCGCTAGGGGCTTTAAGTCTTTTTCTGACTGCCGCCTTCGCACCCCGGGTTGATTATTTATCTTTTATTTTTCTAGGTACCATTACTTTTATTGTGGATTATTTTTGAAATCTATTGTAAAATCGGCAAACAGAGATTGGGGTTCGGGTTGGGGAAACATTATACTAACATTTTTATTACTTTACTGGTTATTTTGCAAATCATAAAACTGTTAGTACACTCTTGAAAATGATGCTAATAAATATGTTTGCTGCAAATAGTTGGCCGGAATAATTCATTGTCTAAGTCACGTTCCAATCCGACCGATTTTCTCGCTTCCCTGTTTAATACTGTTCATCTTTTTTTTTGTTTGCATTTATTCAAGGGCCTTTAAATTTTCAGTAGTTCGTTCAGATCTCTGTACTGAGTCGTTCAAGTGTAAAGTGTTCATAGTTTATAGTTACTGTTTATATTTTTTCATATTACCTACCTCTGTTATTAGTGGTAGGAAATTGAAATCTTTTAATTATTTTAAACAGGTACGAATATAATCATATTTACTATTAAAATAAAAATTAGATCACGTATTTATTTTAAAGTGCAATTAATTTCAAATAACTATAATAATTTTTTAAATTTTAGTTACGAGTACTTCATTTGTATATTTGTCTCCCCAAGCAGGACATACTTTACTTTTTTCCACATCGGATATTAGAATTATAATTATTGCGGTTTAATACCACGAAGATTAAACAGGTGCTTACCTACAATGCCCCAGTAAAAAAATTTCTGTGAACTCTGCAAAATGTCGGAAAGGTCTTGTAAAATTCTTCAATTTCTCATTTTCTGCAAAGTATTTGAATTTTGATAGAAAGCCAAAGATTGAACTGTGCGGATCTTTTCGAAGATTTTCCCGAGATTTTCAATACATAATTGTTCTGTAGTTTAGGAATCATGATTTAGAACGTTGATCCTGAAGGAGGGGCCTATTTTTCAATGTACGCCGGGGGCCTCAAAGGACCTTAAAACGTCCCTGGGTTTACGACTAAATACAATAGCAGAACTACGGTAAAGTGGTGTGTGACTAGCTGATCAACCACTAATGCACCCCCACAATGTATCAAATTGACTATGCCGGCGGGAATATTTAAACGGCGGCGCTTAGTTTTCAAATAAGTCTCGTACTGCAGTTTGAATGGCAATTTGATTCGAAAATTTCTTCAACTTGAAACTCTTACACAGCATTCAAATGAAAATTGCTTTCTGCAAATCGAAATTTTGGGGAATTCCCCTTCATGTATGCAAGCTTCGGCCACCCAGACTTGTTTCAAAAAAGCTGGTTGTGGACAGTACGTGTCCGACTATAAAGACGATGACATTTCTTTAGCCATGTTAGGGAAAGGTTATTAAAACAGCAGTAACATCAAGTAGGTGAATTAAATGATATGAAAATACAGCTCAAGTTCAGCTTGCAAAGGAACCGATTACATTGATCTAGATTCTAGACAATGAGGTAGTGACTACGGACTATTTAGCTGATGCTTATATTTTGGAAAATTTTAGAAGGTAATTCTCATGAAGAAAATGATACGGAAAAATCCGAAAAATTCGAAATGCAAGTGGAAAAACCTTCTGATTCCTCAATTAGACATCCATTTGACATAATTCGAAACTACTTATTTACCGAAGAAAATATGCCGGACGAATGTTAGAAACCTTGAAAATTATTCGTAAAGGAAGCCCATATGCTTTTATGACTGACTTTTTTTAAGTCTGTCAACGTAGCGTGCTGGTCTACTTTACATAATTACATATGTATAACATATATAAAACACTTAATACAAATTTAACCTTTTATTTGATTTACAAATAACCTGTTTTATAATACAGTTAGTTAAAGAGTCGTATTTTGAAAAACATATTGTTCATGAACTCGAATTATTCCTGTGAGATTTTGTGAGTACGTATGAATTAGCCGAGGAAATGTCTTAAACTTTTTCACAACCACTGAAAGCTAATGTATTTTTAATATTATAGAAATTATAAAAAACAAAAACGAAAACATGAATGAAGTGAATTATCAAATATGATTTTCTCTGTATATATTAGTCATGCACGGGTTTCGAGATTGAAAAACGTTTTAAACATTTCTAATCTACTTTAAAGTCTGTATCTATTTTTAACACCACGATCTCTTGAGAGAGGACAAAGACACTTATGGTCATTAAGTTCAACAGTAATCATTGCTAACGAAACGTTTTAATTGGTAAATTAGTAGTGAACTTGTTACTCAATGTACAAAAACGAACTTAAGTTTTCCGCATGGTTGATTTTTTAATATCTATACTTCCAGTGTCAATTATCTGTTCAACTTTTTTAATTTGGTAAATGTAATACTTAATTAGATTTATTAAAGAAAAGGAAGTCGTTTGGAAAATAAATGTCTGACCACCTAATAATGTACTAAGAAGCCATTTATCTAGATTTAAACGTTGGGATTGAGACATAGACGCACAGGGTGGTCATTTAACTTTTGTATACGTTTGTGAAGTATCATTTGAGATGACTGCACCATGTTTGCGTTGTCCACCATTGAAGTAAATATACAACCGAAAATTCTGTGTATAGAAAATAGGAATCTAGGAAAAAAAAACCCGGAAATAAAACCCCCGGAATAAAAACCCCCGGAAAAAAAACCCCAGGAAAAAAAACCCCCAGGAAGAAAAACCCCCGGAAGAAAAACCCCCAGAACAAAAATCAAATATAAAACAAATACGTACTATTAATAAGCGAGCGTATTAAGTATTAATAGTATTTGTATGAAATAAGCAACAATCAGTAAAATATGTATAATATGTATATCACATTATTTTTACTCATTTAACTCATAAGTTACCCTCGATCCTAATAACGCAGTCATTCCTAACCAGGTCGTGCATTTAAATGGGTAATTAATTATTTAAAATAAGTAAATAATTGTATTACACTGTGAAATGTATTTATTGAAATACGTAGAATTTGGCACAAATATTCTAGAAGTTACATACATATACAGGGTGACAATAATCTACCCGTGTTGTATGGGTAACTTTGTTAATATAAGAGTTACAGAGTCGGTTAAATTACCAAAGTTGGGCAGAATTTTGACGCGAATTTAATGCCATTTTTGAATTTGACCTAGATTTTCAACTTTTTTAAATATTTTAAAAATACTAAAAATGAACTATTTCTTAAATGCTAAATAATTCCACAACCGTTTATGCTAGAACATAAATAAAAAATGGTTTTTGTAGATCTTATTACGTAGAATTCAAAAAAATTATCAAAAAAGTCATGGCGCTCTTGATTTTCGAGATATAAACTAAACTTCCATTTTTTTAAATGGCAATCATAGTTGGCCGTAGGCTCATTAAAAAGCTCTTTTTTTGCTGATTTCAAATATGTATGGGTTGTCCTATCTATTTTTATTAGTTTGCTCAGGATTTAAAAAATAAAAGTATGAAATCAAAAATTTATCTCTAGAAAGAATGGTGTGCCTTGGAATTGGAAAACAAATGATGTAACGACCTGTTTCGTTTGTTCTTATTATCTAGTAATGATAGAAAACACCAATCAAAAAGAATACTTGAATTTAATTACCAACAACCAATAAATTTATAGCTAATAATAAGAAAATAAATTTACGTGAACCTAAATTAAATGAATCATAATAATGTTTCAAAATGACCACCATTTTCTGGGGCACATAGCTGACACCGTCTTAATATTTCACTCTGCACTTTTAATAAGCTGTTATATCTAATTCCACTAATAGCGGTTCTTATTTTAGTTTTCAATTTTTCAACATTATTAGGCTTCTCTTTATAGACTTTGTCTTTAATTGTTCCCATAAAAGAAAGTCGAGTGGGGTTAGGTCCGGAGACCTAGGTGGCCATGCTATGGGACCTCTGTTACCTATCCAGTTATTAAATCTTTCCAATAAGTAGTTAGATACAATTTGCGCATTGTGGGCAGGTACCCCATCGTGCTGAAAATAATTCAAATTCTGTATTAGGTTTAACGGAACTTCGTCCAACATTACTTCTAATTCATTTCTTAAAAATAATAAATACCGCCCTGAATTTAAATTTTCCTCAGAAAAATACGGACCAAGTATTTTTGTATCGAGAATACCACACCACCAAGCATTTATAGAAAAAACATGTTGATCTCGTAATATCAGGATTTTCCTGCGCCCAGTAAATGTGGCAAATTTAAAACTGTGTGGATCTTTTTACAAACCAAAAGAAGCCAAAAGAAATATAAATAAAGAGGAAGAGACGGAAGTACGTGTTTTAGCATACAATAATTTTAAGCCGATTGCATCTGTACGGGTGTACGAGTGTAACACATCCAGAGTAGAAGAGCGGATAATTTTGAAACAAAATAACTTTAGGTCCTATCATCATCATGTCGGAAATACATTGTACCCAACAGATCTGGAAAGAAGATTAAATTATGCTGGATGGTTTGTTCAAGAAAGTCGAAGAAGCGAAGGGTTCTCTTAAACGATTCTATTTACTGTTGAAGCAAAATTTACGAATAATGGATTATTTAATAGAAAAAAACCACATTTACTGGGCGCACGAAAATCGTGATATTACGGTTGGAAGACGAGATCAACATGTTTTTTCTATAAATGTTTGGTGTGGTATTCTCGATACAAAAATACTTGGTCCGTATTTTATGAGGAAAATTTAAATTCAGAGCGCTATTAATTATTTTTAAGAAATGAATTAGAAGTAATGTTGGACGAAGTTCCGTTAAACCTAATACAGAATTTGAATTATTTGCAGCATGATGGGGCACCTGCCCACAATGCGCAAATTGTATCAACTACTTATTGGAAAGATTTAATAACTGGATAGGTAACAGAGGTCCCATAGCATGGCCACCTAGGTCTCTGGACCTAACCCCACTCGACTTTTTTTATGGGAACAATTAAAGACAAAGTCTATAAAGAGAAGCCTAATAATGTTGAAGAATTGAAAACTAAAATAAGAACCGCTATTAGTGGAATTAGATATAACAGCTTATTAAAAGTGCAGAGTGAAATATTAAGACGGTGTCAGCTATGTGCCCAAGAAAATGGTGGTCATTTTGAAACATTATTATGATTCATTTAATTTAGGTTCACGTAAATTTATTTTCTTATTATTAGCTATAAATTTATTGGTTGTTGGTGTTTTCTATCATTACTAGATAATAAGAACAAACGAAACAGGTCGTTACATCATTCGTTTTCCAATTCCAAGGCACACCATTCTTTCTAGAGATAAATTTTTGATTTCATACTTTTATTTTTGTAAATCCTGAGCAAACTAATAAAAATAGATAGGACAACCCATACATATTTGAAATCAGCAAAAAAAGAGCTTTTTAATGAGCCTACGGCCAACTATGATTGCCATTTAAAAAAATGGAAGTTTAGTTTATATCTCGAAAATCAAGAGCGCCATGACTTTTTTGATAATTTTTTTGAATTCTACGTAATAAGATCTACAAAAACAATTTTTTATTTATGTTCTAGCATAAACGGTTGTGGAATTATTTAACATTTAAGAAATAGTTCATTTTTAGTATTTTTAAAATATTTAAAAAAGTTGAAAATTTAGGTCAAATTCAAAAATGGCATTACATTCGCGTCAAAATTCTGCCCAACTTTGGTAATTTAACCGACTCTGTAACTCTTATATTAACAAAGTTACCCATACAACACGGGTAGATTATTGTCACCCTGTATATGGGCAATATTATACCAGTCTCCCACTCTTTCGGAATCTTACTTTCCTCTGCAATTTTATTGATCAGTATTGTTAGTTCCTCCAATCCATTCTTTCCTAGTAGTTTTAGCATTTCTGCAGTTATATCACCATGGCCTGGTGCTTTGCCTCTCTTGAGCTTTTTAATAGCTTCTCTTACTTCTTCTACTCTGAATGCTTCTTCTTCTTGTTCATTGTCTTCTGCCTCTTGTTCATTATTTTCCTCCTCAATATCTAGTGTACCTGTTACGACCAACAACTAAAAACCCAAAAGGGTTAAAAAAGGATTATCTGTGGTAAACGGAAGAAATTATCTGCAAATACTCATATTAAATTACAAGCAGTTAAATTTATTATATTATGTATCTTCAATGCGACTAAACAAACATTTACTGAAGTGTGGTGAAGTAAATTTCCTGCTGTTCTTACTTGTTGCTTTTGAGTTAGCGTGTGCAGCAGACAACGTTGTCAATAATTTTAATATTAAACATTAAGTATGATTATTACTTAATTTAATGTTCAAATAACATTCTATCAGTAATGTATTTCATACAGTGCGTTCCAAAATAATTGTTGCCTTCATCTTTTTCTTCAGAGAACAGCCAATGGTCTGCTAAATGCAATAGATTAGTCTTCAACAAATATAAGATACTATCGCCGTTTAAATATTTTAGGGAGGAAACAGAAAAATAGGTTTAGAAAGTATTAAGGAATAAACTCACAGAGCTGAGATATAGAAATACGGAGGACGTACAGTTTAACGTCGAATTCGAACGACAGAAATTCCAGAGAATGTTGTAGCATTACGATTACAGGATTGCTATCCGGACTGGGAAATTGTGTGTGGTGGGTTATAGCACAAGATTTTTACATGCCGCGTGGTAATGCTGGAAAGTTGAATCTAAGCCATAATAGATGTTTTACCCAGAAAACTAGCGCTCTGCCAACTGTGCAACCATCACACCTTTGAATGTAAAGTTGATATTAAGTTTGCATGGTTTACCAGCTACAAGATAATCAACTATTCTACCCAAAAAAACTGAATATTGGTATTTTTCAGTTGTTTCATTTGGATTGGTAAATTGGAACTTATTATGAATTTCAAATTTATACGATTACTTTATCGTGTAACAGGTAGGTAGACTACACGCATTACAGCTGTTTATATTTAATAGGTATCTTAGTAAACTTTACACTGTTTAAATAATTAAAAATCAAAGTAGTTACGTTGGATGAACTAAGAAACGACGATGAAATAATTTAGTAATAAATAAGATGCAGTTTTGCAATAGATACATTCACAATATCTATTTCTTATCATTTAAAAAATCAAACACAGTAAACATTTTTTGTAAGTGCGCTTGCCGAATCCAATACGGATTATCTTGTGTGTTAGAGCCTTATTCTAGGAGAACTTGGGTCTTTTCAGGTTATGAGTTGGCAACGCGAGTGCGAGCCAAGACCTACCTGAAGTTTCTTTTTGAAAGAGTAGTGTTTTGCTTATCTTGTACAACGCACGAGAGTTTAGTTTACTTTTTACTTTTTGCACATTAATTAATGTTCTTTTTGGAACTTGGACGTTTTATTTATCTGACTCTGCTAACATTGTGAATAGAAATGGCAATTGTGTTTATTTAAACACCCATTGGTACTAAACGTCGTTTCGTCAGAAAATGGAATATTCCTTAAAAACAGTGGATCAGTAGCATTATTGTGTTTTACAAATTGGCAGAAATTTTCTCGACGTTAGTAATCATCTTCAGTAAGGAGCTGCACTAATGTGACGTGGTAAGGACGAAACTGGTTTACTTTCAACATGTTAAATACCGAACTTTGGCTAAACCCTACAGTTCTTGCAACTGATTGTTGGCTTATATATCGATTACCAGTTATTTGTTCGATGACTGCCGCTGCATCTTCTATAGTTGCTACATGTAGTTTTTTTTTGGCTTGCAAATCTATTCATATTGACGAAAATGTCTTTCTAAATGCATTATGGGATGAAAGGGTTTTTTTCAAGTATCTTTGTATATATCGTCGACTGCTAAGTCCGCCACCCCTCTGCATTCTCGCAAAATAACATCATATCCGTTTTCTCTCTATTAGAATAGATTGATACTGATTGTTATTATAAGAATCTATACAAATCAATAACTTTGTACAGTAGTTTGTTAAGTTTTGACAAAGCATTAGTTGACATGTGCCTGTCCAAAGGACTCTTAATGCAAAAAACATATTTTTAATAGTTAAAGGAAAGTTAACTATGCATTTCATGCACATGTGAGAGGTGTAGTCTACCTACTTTTTACAAGATAAAATCATCACACTGTATATTAAAAGATTTTTTATAGTGTAAGCCACGAACAATATTTTTTGCATCTATATTATAATAAACAAAATAAGTGGCAGTGAGTCAATCAGTACCTATGTCATAGACGTGATGTTTTTGTTTAGTATATTATACATTCTCCGCTTAGCTGTTAATTTGGTTGTCTTGAAAAATCTAACTTGACGATTGTTTACCGTACTAATTAACAAAATTTAATCTCCTGTCTGCCAAAAATTGTAGCTTTACTAAGTTAAGACTCAATCTTTTCTAGTGTGGGGTTTGTGTAGACACTTTATTAAACAAAGGTGGATCAAAAAAAGAAAAAAACACTAATTATAAACAACAACAGTGTATATTGCAAACTTATTATAATATATCTAAAATATATCACATAAAAAGCTTAGGCCTAGTTATTTATTGCTTTTTCTATAACTGTTCTATAACATATTTGTCTAAGCATCAACAATAACTATTTTGTCTATGGGGCTAATTTTCTAAGTGATACATCTAATGCTTCGTCCACTAAATGATCTATTGGTTTTATAATAAATGGGATTGTGACAAGTCCTACACCAGTTACTACCCATTTTCTGATATTGCCAGGAAATACTTTGTTCTTTTTAAGGACAAAATTAACAAAGGTACATGTTCGGTTTATTGTAAAACCAGGAATCACAACAGATGCCAACATTTGCCATGTTAATGTGTCACTAGCAATATAAGCTGTCTTTTTCAGTTGATCTGGCTTGAGCATGTATTCCTAAAACACATCATAAAATTAAACATAGTTACATACATTACTACTATTGTAATATACTAATAATATACTAAATGCGTATGAACACGAAGACCAAGAGTAAGTCTTCTTACAGTTTTTAAAAATAATTGTTACCTTATAACATTGCACGAGTTGTCACTTGGTAAGGTTTTGTAAGTTTGCTAAATTTATTTTGTGCTGTCATTATGGTTGCTATAAACGAGATCTAATCAATACTAGCAATATCAAAGCACGTCTCTATGGCGAGAACCACCCAGCAAACAACTGTGGATGTAAAGTATATAAGGTGTTTCAGCAGAGGAAGTAACCTAGCTTAAGCCCCAATGATCCTCAAGCGCAAGTCTAAACCAAGACCGTGATTTCCTTAAGCAGAACTACTAAATGAACATTGCCTGCTTCGGCCACAAGAGATAAACAAGCAACTACTAATAATTTAGAGATTGCAGAAAATCTAACCTATCCAAAGACGGGATCTCTAGACTAGAAAAGTTAGTTCAGCAAATGACTCAGCGCCTGGACACAATGATGAATGTTGTTGTATCTCAACTACCTGAGAAGCTTAATTAATAGACCCACACCTTATAATAATTGTTTGGAATGCAAATGGCCTAGTAAACCACGGGCTAGAGGTAACCGCTTTTCGTTAAGAATACGACTTAGTGGTAGCTACAAATTTAATACTTAATATCTATATGCCTAGACAAGAATGGATAAATCATAAATGAGAGAAATAAAATACTGAATAGATAGACGGAACACTTCGATGAACATCTTAACGGACACGAGGGAAATAGCACAGATGATGAAGAAAACAACAATAACCCTATAACAGACGAGAACTAGCCACCCCCTACACTAAAAGGAGTAAAAAAAGCAATAATAAAAATGAATAATAATAAAACGGCGGGGTCTGGCAACATTCCATGTGAACTCCTTAAGCAACATGGAAAAGAATTAACCCAGTACATACACACATTAATAACAAATATATGGAAGTTGGAGGAGATGTCAGAGGAATGAAACATGGGCCGGATATGTCCTCTGCATAAAAAAAGGTAACCAATTAAATTGCGCAAATTTCAGAGGTATAACACTCCTAAACACGGGCTATAGAATCCTAGCAAATATCATCCATAACAGAAACTATGCTGAACAAATAACTGGAAATTATCAATGTGGCATTGGTGGTGGCAGGTCAACAAATGACCAAATTTTTATACTCCGACAGATTAATAGAAAAAACATCCGAATTTATGAGAGATACGTACCATATATTTGTAGACTTCAAAGCTGCATACGACAGCATAAACAGGAAAGCACTATATAGGAACTTATAATACCACTTAAGCTAATAAATCTCACAAAAATGGCAATGAAAAAAGTAATATGCAAAGTTAAAATACAAAATGAGACATTTGAGCAATTCAAAACACGTAAGGGAGTGAGACAAGGAGATGCTCTTGCCTGTCTGCTGTTTAATACAGCGCTAGAAAAAGTAGCAAGAGAATCCAAAATAGAAACATCTGGTTCAATATTCACAAAATCAGTTCAAATTCGGGCATACGCGGACGACATGAATATGAACAATATGATAAGCAGAGCAATGAGGAATAACGTATAAGGCTTTAGCAGCCCAGTAAATAGGCCTAGAAATAAACGAACAAAAAACAAAAGTTATCAGTGTGTCACGTAACAGAGGCGGAAGAAACAGAATAGGTCAAAATATAACAATAGGCGATTACAATATAGAGGTGGTACGAGAGTTTACACACCCAGGTTTCCAAATAAATAATGAAAGAAAAACAGAAAAAGAAATAAAGAGGAGGATTCTAATAGCTAATAGATGTTATTATGGAGTTGAAAAACAGCTAAGATCGCCGAACTTGACAAAAAAATCCAAATGTATAATGTACAAGACACTAATAAGACCAGTAACATATGCCTCCGAAACTTGGACGCTCAGTAAATCCGACAAAAAACTCTTTGAAAGGAAAGTGTTAAGAAGAATATTTGGACCTGTTCAAGAAAACCAAGCATGGAGAAAAAGATACAAACATGAACTATATGAAATGTGTGAAGATGTAGATATAGTAAAAACAATGAAAATAGGAAGATAATAAGATGGGCAGGACACGTAATGAAAATGGACAAAGGAAGGCCCACAAAACGTGTACTAAGGGTAGAACTAGATGGAAATCGAGGAAGAGGTAGACCTAAATTTCGATGGATACACGGGGTAGAAAAACATCTGAGAAGCATAGGAATAACCAACTGGAAGAACAAAGCGCAAGATAAAGATAGAAGGCAGAGAATCCTTCAGGAGGCCAAGACCCACCCAGGGTTGTAGTGCCAACGATGATGATGATGGTAACTATCAAAGGGTTCAGAACTACACAATCTATGACACTCAATCACTATCTCTACAGAGACAGACGGCAATGTATTGTCCTTTACGCCACTGTGGGACATATATTTCTGATAGGTAGAGATTATGAAGTCAAATACCCCAGATGATGCTCTGATCAAGACTGATAACTCCCAAAGGCCGCGAGCTCGCCAAATGCCTGGATAAAAACAACCTAAGCGCGCTATTCACTGGTAAGCCAACTTATTGGTCCAGTCACAGAAATAAAATTTCAGATATTGTAGATTTCTGTATCGTAAATGGCATACCTACAAACCCTTTTTTGGCAAAGCAGCATAGGAATTTGTCTTCGGATCACTCGTCCATAATAGTAACACTGAGTTCCAAGATAATAAATAAACCAAAGCCAGCGACTCATGTCAATCGGAACACGGACTGGATAATATTACAAAACCTGAATGATCGATTTATTAGCTGCCTTAGGGCAGTTTTGTCGCTTTGTAGTTCGGAAGTTGAGTCGTATGCCGCTTACTATATTGTTTTTGACAAGTACTCTACAGCTTCATCTACCTGTTCTACAATTTTTAGTGGCACATTGGTATTCGTCGTTTCTTCAATCAAAAAAGGAGATGAGAAAGGCCTGGATGTTTACTAGAGCTTCACAAGACAAAGAATCCTCAACAGAGTAATAAGAAATCATAAAGAATTGTTCAATAATGGGATTCAACTTCCGAACTACAAAGCGACAAAACTGCTCTAGGACAGCCTAACAATCGATCGTTCAAAAAAGAAATTGAGAAAGATCTGCATGTCTACTAGGGATTTACAAGATAAAGAAATGCTCAACCTAGCAATAAAAAATCTCAATAAACTGTTCAATAATGAGAGAAACTAGGCAATATAAGTGTCTCTTGAGTATTAATGCATGCGGAGGCTACAGAATACTAGTTGTAGCAACAGCTAAGTTGAAGAAAACCCAAAGCCTTTTCCTGCCAATCAGAAAAGATGGTATAACAGGAGCAAGAATAGACAAATAAATGGCCAAGGTATTTGCCGCAAACGTGTTTCAGCGTTTACGTTCCGAGATTCCCCAAGAGGAGAAAGAAATTATCATCCCATTTCTGGCTACTTCATGACTACATGAAATAAAAGCCTCAATAAAGAAGAATGTTAATACGAAGAAAGAACCTGCGTACTATACAATGGGCGCTGTTATCAAACAACTTCTGGAGCAATCTTATACTGTGGTTATCCGGATAGAATTGGTCATTTCTTGTTGTAATGGAACGTGGGACAGATATTAATCCCAAAACCTGGACAACCAGTCAAAGAAGTGACATCTTATTTGGTAATAAATCTGTAACATACAGCCAAAACTCAACATCATACCAGCACATCAGTTTGGGTTTCATTAACAGCACGCGATCATCGAATAGACAGTCGACAATACAATCGGGTTTTTTTAAAGGTAACGTCTTTGGGCCAATATTGTACTAGTTTTACACAGCAAAATATCGGAGTTTAATGGAATACTACCACTGCAATGTTCACCAATGACACGATCATATTGGCATGAACGACGTTGTTGCATATGCCTACAAACAGCCTTTGTCAACGTGCAAGAATGGCTTAAGAGGTGGCGAATGAGTATAAAAATGGTGGGATCGTGTGTGTCGTATTAACGGAAGAACCAAAAGTAAAAATTACTGTTGTTTCACAGTGTAGCAGTTATTACAGCACTAGAATATCAATGTATCATTTTACTATAAATAAAAAATTAAGTAGAGCTTGGAAAATAGCTACACTAACTGATAAAGTCAACACAACAAACATGTTGGTATGCAGTAAACGTTTTTATTTCGTAAGTACATGTTTCGCCCTGTATTTTGTTTTCTATTCCTAGGGTGTATTTTTTGTGATATTTTATTTTCTATTTCTAGGATTTATTTTTTGTGATTGATCATCAATTTTTGACGATTGTAAACACAAAGCAATACTGGCGTGCTTTTTTCTGTTACTTAAAATCAGATGGTCGGCGTTTAGCACCCGTTTTCCTACAGAAGCAATTCACTTGAACTTGCTGACATTTGTAACAGCAAAATAACAACATTCGGCCTTATACAAAAACACATCTACTAACGAACTTAAACCCTGTTTACGCCGGTCATTTATGAATTTAATTACGCCATCTATATTCGTTGGCATTTCCCAATTATTTGTATTTCCCATCTACAATATTGATCTTAGTGAAGTGGTTAATATGTATTGAACGCTTCCAACTGTCACTGTACCACGGAGTACATTTCTGAACGCACACATTAGAATAATATAGATCTTGGCACGATATGCACTTCCCGTGCGTATAATTGTAGACTTGGGTGAACGCCGTGCTTGTCAGATAAGCAGATAACTTACTTCGTACGTGTCCTTAGTTTTAGTCGCTGTGTCAGCTAGAACATAAGCAGTAGCAATTCCGTATGTAACCATAACCCATTTTGAGCCAATGATGGATCGAAACGCTTCTCCAACCTCGTTCGCATAACCTAAACATTTTGAAGGCGCCTGTTTTAGCAAAGCAATTTTGTAATTTAAGAAAGCGGTTTTACTCTACCTAAGTATCGCACAGGTGTGTCTCTATAAATGTCAACTTTTTTTTGCGGTTTTTCGTATGAGTCTTCATTCATTTTTATTCCGAAATAAATAATTTTCTGGTCATACGTGTTGGACGGTGTACTTGAATATGGGAAGGTTATGGTCAAAGGTTTGTGTACAAGGTTTCCCTTGTCAACTTGTCGGTTACGTAATGTGTCAAGACAGCTACTGTTTACATATTTTCCCTCTAATATACATAGCGGTTCTTCGGTAAATTAAGTCTGAGAAAGCACTACCCATATATTCGAATTTGGAAATTTAGAAATTATAATTATTAATTTTAATGCATATAATAATATATGTACCTACTACTTAATTATTATTTAATTAATAATCATAATTTTTAACAATAATACTGTCAAGCTAATACAGTTGTACAATAACAAATGATATTAAAAACAAAGAAAATTTGAATTCTAAATTACCAACAACAATAAACGAAAACTTTAGAATGCCAATCGTTTTTGAATGCATATTTTTGTGTCTTAACTGTATTTTGGATAACTTGGTTTATTTCGATATTTTGATTATTTTTATGGAAGTATAAAATATAATTATGAGACGGCCGTGAACTAGAGCCTGGAGGTTAGCGCGTTAGACTTCTACGCTGAAATCCTGGGTTCAATTCCCAGTCGGATTTTAAACGGCGGTTATTTCTCGAAAGGCAATGGCAAACCAGCGAGGAATTCTGTCTAGTAAATCTTCTCTGGAGTAGAAGTGTTTACATTTCCCGTGGTTCGGAGCCCACGTTAAGCTGTGGGTCCTCTATGTCTGTGGCACTCTAAACGCGCAACACAGGCATAGGAGAGAAGACCGCTACGTCTCGTAAGAGATAAAGCACTCTAAGAAGAAGATAAAATATAACTTTACCCTTATATTTGTGTTAAGACTGAATCGGTACTACAAATTCATCAGTTTTGTCATACGGACAATTAGTAATACTAGGCGTTTATTATAATAATAAAGTACGAGTTCTCGTTTGGGTTTCGTGGAATAAAGACGTGAGTGTGAACTGACCTGAGGTCAAACACCATATTAACATTAGTTTCAACATTTCCGTATCAACATAACCAGTTATTTAAGTGGAAATATTTTCAAGCAAGAGGATCCCATCGGAGGGGCTCCCGTCACCCAACAATGAGTAAGAGAAACCATCGTGGTCTCTCACCCCCAATCATTTCAAATAAGAAATATTATTTTGAACCAACTAAATTAATAACAGCTAATAAATACTATCTCGCAAGTGATAACATTCAAAAAGCCCAAAATAAAATTTATCAAGGCAAACATGCTGCAGCAATCAGCCAGATGGACACATCTGAAGCAAATAATATCACTAACTCAGAACAGGACACAACTCAATCAAATAATATCACTAACCCTGCACAGGCAATTAAAATAAAAATCCCACCAATATTTCTGCACTATGCATCAAATTTAAAACATCAAGAAATTATAAAAGACCTTAAAGATCAAGTCAAAGGAGAATTTGAAACAGCTCAAAAAGGAGATAAAATAAGAATTATTTTATATACGATAGAAGATTATAGAAAAATGACCAAATTTTACACAGATAATAATCTCAGCTATCATACATTCAGAGATCCAGAAAAAAATCAACTCTCAGTCATGATTCGTAATCTACCTGTCTCAATCACGGAAGAAGAAGTACTTGATGAACTTAAAAAATTAAAATATGCGGCGTTAAAAGTAGTACGACTTTACAATAAAGACAAAAAACCAATACCCTTATGTGTGGTGGACCTAGAGAATACCGATAATGCCAAAGATATCATGAACTTAAAGAAAATACAGTATAGCATAATAGAAGTGGAACCCAGACGCTCAAGGGGCACTCCCCAATGTAAGAAATGCCAACGTAAGTGGATCCCCGATGTGTTCAGTGCACGGGCAACCATGACTACACTAAATGCACAAAAGAACATAAAGTCCCACCCCAATGTGTTAACTGTGGAGGGCAGCACCCCGCCAACTTTAAAGGTTGCAATTATTATCTAAAAATTAGTCGTCAGTTAAATGTATCTAATCAAAATCAAGTACAAGCCACAGTAGACACTAGATCAAATATCAGCCATAATATCCACCAGCAGAATCGGC
>JABXWE010103770.1:0-26172 GCA_014611495.1 Limonius californicus | reverse complement strand
AATCAAATTATGAAAATTGCAAGCAGTGATACCGACGAAGACATAGATGTTGTAAATAATAGTGAAAGTGAAAATATAAATTTAAGTGCAACACGCTAGCATCATCCCGTTGAAGCGCAGCAAATAATTTTAAACATTTATAAAAACTTAAATTCGAAGTCAAGCAGCCAGTATAGCATTATGAAACGTGTTGCAAAATTGACGCAAGTCCCCTGCAGTACAGCGAGAAAATTTATAAACGCCGTAAGGAAAGAACTACTCGGAATTTTTCTAGGAATGATGTAGGAATCAAGAAAGCCGTAAGAGATAGTATTTATAATTTTTATAAAAAGAAATTAGTTCCCACCGTATGCGAAATACTTCCAGAAATTAGATCAAAACAAATGTACTTTCGCTACAAAAGTCCAGAAATATTATGGTGTTTGATAACAGATATGGAATTTGAATATAAAGTTATAAATAAACGGCAATACGTAATGGAAAGCGATCGCATTGTATGGTTACGCGACGAATACCTTATGATGATTAATTTATGCCGTAGGCAAAATCGATCAATAATTTGGTTAAATTAAACATGGTATGATACTCATGACGTCATCAAACAAATTCGGATTGATAAATCAACGAAAACCGTCATAGATGTTCGACGTTCTAGAGGAAAGCGCATAATAATTATCCATGCTGGTAGTGAAAATGGTTTCGATAACAACTGTTTGAAATTATCACCAAGAAACATTAGCAGTTCCAACGCAGATTACCACCAAGATATGCACGTTTTGTACATTTTTACTTCCAAACATTCCGGCAAACAGCGTGATTGTGATCGATAACGCGTCTTACCATTTCAGGCAAATTAAAAAGATGCTCAACCAAAGCACATGTTATACAATTTTTAAAGGAAAATAATGTTTCTATTCCTGGCAATGTGAAAACTGCAACTAATAAAGATTGGAAAAATTGCGTGCAACACATCGTTAAGGTTGAACAGAGGTGTGCTCCAAAATATAAAATCAAACCTTTAATAATTAATTTTGGAGCTGATTCATCTTCTGATATCTCAGAATTTAGTGACATCGAGTCTGAGTAAATTAAACAAATAAAATAAAATGTAGATTTGTATTTAATAATATTAGAAAAGCCTGTCAAATGAGTATGTGATGCAATTTAAAAATAAAACGTTATTTTAAGTGTTTGTGCTTGTATTACATGCAGGGAATTTTTCTTTTTAGTATACATTGCCTATGTATACTCTTAAAAGAAACGCGTCAATTTCGCTTATTGTGTAGGCAACCAACTATACAACTATACAACTGAAGCATGCTGTGACCAAAACAATTAAATTAATTCAAGGTTAAAAAATAAAATTAATCTTTATTTAGTGTCTTCTTGCGTTTTTTATACAACCATGTACAGTAAAGACGAAAAAGTGGAAATTCTTATGTGGTGTCAGAATGGCAACAGCTTAAGAACTGTGAGAGACTTATTTTCATAAAATATCTAGAAAGACCTATTCCTTGTATTCGAACCATACAAACAATTGTTAGAAAATTTAAATCAGAGGGATGCGTAATAAATTCCCATACAATAAGAACTAAAAGTAATCACTTTTTAACCGAAGAAATGAAATGAAATATTTTATGCTACGTTGAAGAAATCATAATTAATAGTTATAACAAAAAATAATAATTAAAAATAGTCAGCGATGGCCGGGAATCGAACCCGGATTAACTGCTTGGAAAGTAACTATGCTGACCATTACACCACCTTGCCGCTGATGTATTTGTGTTGTACAAAGGAAGTACAATGTTCACATACCTTACAGAAACATCACCCTGTCGATTTTTGTATTTAACTAATAAGTCATTTGCGTCCTATATACAGGGTGAAATACTTATTTAATATAAACACTGCATCAACATGACCTTCACACTCAAATAATTCACAACTATAGTGACTTTTGCTTCTGATTTTTAGTTGTCGGTATAGTTGGTTGCATACACAATAGTCGAAATTGACGCGTTCTTTTTAAAAGTATACATAGGCAATGTATACTAAAAAGAAAAACTCCCTGTATTTATTTCTCCATTCAGAAAATTTCCTGAATACGTCAGCTTCACATTCGCTACTAAAAGTTTGGTCCAACTATACTTACTATTTTATGAATTTGAAATACTTAAACTCAGATATTTATAAATTAAGACTTCGTTGTTTTTGTTCACACTCACTTTATTTAAATGTTGAGTAGAATAAAATACCAAACAAGAATTCCTGTTTCACATTAAAAATTTATATCTTGTGATACATATTTTAGGTTCCTATTTTGAGAATGGAAGGCTTGTACACTTTCCCGTGAATCAATCGGTACATTTGTTGACATGGTGACCTTCTCTATGTTACTACTTCACGAATACAGTTCTAAAATTATTTAATAAATGTGTTACTACATTATTTTGCCTTAGATAATTTTAACCACGGTCACCTCTTTTAGTTTACGAAACATTTCGAATAAAGCTTTAAATTTGAGATTTACAGTTTGTGAATAACCTGTGTAAATAAACTTTCAAATGGTTTAATATAATAGCCAGAGCAATTATTAATTAATTGATAGCATTATTTAGTTCATTAATTCAGTTTTACTTTCACGACCAGCTCTTATGAAACATTGTTTTAATCACATCGTATAACATAATTACCCCAAATGGTTCACATTTTATTTGCATTTAACAGACGAAACAATAAAACGATATTAAGAGTTTTTCCGATACCACCGGTTAGTACTAGAAGAAAGTAAAAACAGCCAATAAATTAAACAGAGGGCTAGCACTAGCAAAATTTAGGTACACGAAATAGCACAGTTAGTGCCCGTTATTCCACTAAATATGTGCATACGTAATATCGACAGCCATAAAGATTTATCAGACTGATATCATATGAATTATTAATGTACCATTCTGTATTAATTAACCGAATACTAGAAATGGCAACAATGCACAGAGTGTATTTAAAAATAATAACGTTAATAACCAGGGCAACTTTAACCCTACACTTAAATTATTATTATCGTTCGAATTACGAAGGCGAAAAGTATCCAGTGCGCCCCCTAAAAACAGTCGGCCAGGTGCGGTAACTCCTAACGTGTCGTTAGTAGTATAAATCAGAAATCCCCCTCACTTTATCCCTAATGAGGTTTAACGATAACATACACTTTAATTTAACTAGACTTTGATATGTGGCCGCTGTCCGCAACGATTGAAACTAAGAGCCTTTTCAGAATCAGCTGAATCATACCCTGAACGAGTCTGACTAAATTATGAAAAATTGTTCGCAAGTTAAACGTTTAAGCTAACGATAGAAATTTATATTTGGGCTGTTATGCCATGAAACCCCATTTTTTCGGAAACTGGAAACTAGAATTCTTATCACCGTTACAACCAACAAACAGTATTTTTATTATTATTTTCAAACTAACTTTTCTAAAAGTTGTTGCCAAAATATAATTGTCTAGGCTAAAGGTAGATTAATTATGAAATAAACTCTAAGATTCTAATTTTTATTAGTGTATAAATTATTTTAAGTTGTCTGTTGTATGTAATTTGTTAATAGCTACTTAGAAAATTAAAAAATTTTTAAAAACTAGTGGTGGGCGCGGTAAACTACTATGCTGAATATCTGGGGTTCCTAGTACCGGAACATAGGATTTTTAGCAGCCGTTCTCTCTCGAAACCAATAGCAAGCCAGCGCTGTATTCTGCCTAGTAAATCTTCTCTGGAGTAGAAGTGTTTATACTTCCCTTGGTTCGGAGCCCACTTTAAGCTGTAGGTCCTCTATGTCTGTGGTACTTTAAAACGCACAAAATAGGCACCGAAGATAAAATAACTACGTCTGGTAAGAAACAGAACACTCAAATAAGAAAAAGTTTTTATTTTTTAATCCTAGATTGTCAAGTTTATAGATCAATACCTAAAGTGTTTGTTGTAACGTCAGAAATTTCAAACTTGCTTCGAATATTCAATACCAAACGCTTTTCCTTTTTACATCAATCTATCTACTTTCAAAATTAGAAATTTGTAGCATTAATCTTGAACTTTGAAAAAATATAAGTATATCTACTTTTTCATATAAGTATGTGTGAAATTGAGAAATGCGAAATCTAATATTGATGGAATACGAAATAGAACTTTTTCCTATAACGCTAAAGGGAGTTGTTATTCAAATTCCTTCAAAGGTAAGTCCTTATACATTAACTGTAACTATTTAAATATATGGGGATATGTTTTCTTCAAAAATTCCATACTACGAAGTTCGAGAATTAAATCTTCTTGCGTTTTATATTACTTTCCAAAATAGATCATTCTATATATTTCTCTAATATATTTCCATAATTACCCAGCAGAAACTAACGTTTCATTTCAATTTCTAGCATTAATTAAGCAGTTTGAACAGTAGAAGTTTCTGCTTTTCGCATTAATGTTCCCAGACGTTTAGTTGCTTATTTTAAATATTTTCAAAATGGCTATCTTTAATAATTATTGTATATTCAAAAGGTTTTATTTTTAAATAGAAATATTAGATACTAGAAATTATTAAGGACCTCGGTGGGCTAGTGCGAATACGCGCTATCAGTCGAGGTCACAGTGAAATGCGGTCCGATCGGCTGCGGGGTCGAACCCCGGCTGAGTCGAAGATCGCATTGCACTTAGTTAACTTTAGGGGGAATGTTGCATGAATGATTGGTATGTGAGGGACGCCCGCAACCCCCTGAAGTAATGCGAAAGCGCTTCTGGGGGAGAACGGTAGTATAAATGAATAGAAAAAAAGATACTTGAAAATATAAAGTTTATAAACTCCAAACTTTTACTTCTTACTTGAAAAAAAATCTTCTTCAAAATTCGAAATTTTTAATTTAAAAGCTAAAAATTGGAGTACAGGTATGAAAAATACTAATTTTCTCATGGAAAATGTAATTATAAATTAGTATTTTTATTTTTAAATTCAGGATTTATAATACTGCAAGTTTGAGAACTAATACTACTTGAAATAAAATGTAAGAAAATTGTAAGCATTCGGGGATTGTTGTAATTTATTTTAAAGTTTATTACACATTTCTGTTGTAACAATTCTTAAATATAGAAATTTCCAAGCTTCTGGATCTACATTAAAATTTTCCTTTTAAAAATACATATTTCTGTCTATGTTTAGGAATTTAAAAATTAGAACCTTTCTTCATTTTAAACTTTTTTATCTGTATAAATTACAAATTTATATTTCTAATCTTGAAATAATATAAATATTTACATATAAAAAGTGTATTATTGTGGGATTAAAAATTGCTCTATTAAACTAAAATTTTCTATTATTAAGTCTGAGAGCTACACAAATTTAGTTTTTACTTAGAACTTGGTCCATTCATAATTTTTATTTTCCAGTATTTCTAATCTTCAAGCTATTAAATCATTAATTTTATGTTTCTACAAGTAGATATTTTTATTAATATCATCGATAATTTTACAGTAGATGCGTTTAGTATTTACTGAAAACTATCTACTTCCGGCATTGAAACTTTTAATTTTAATTTCAAAGTTTGAGAATACCAGGATATTCAGGGTGTATCAGAAATAGGTGCAAATATTTAAACCAATAATAGATTGGATCAAGGAGAATTCAATGGTACTATTCATTTTTCAAAAATTTGTAAGTTTATTTTTTTTGAATTAAAAAATAAAATAAAAGTATGTTTGAGAACTGCTGACGATACATAGAAATGCATTTAAGCTGTAGAAGGTTATTACCTAATTGTAAAGTAAATCCAAAGTGGCAAACACGTAAAAACTTGTCTGGCTTTTAATAACTGAATAGAAATTACTGACCTACCTAATAGTATTGGTTTGTGGCAGATGATAAGAAATTTTTTTGCCTTCTATCTTACTCTCCTGTGCATAACATGTCTTTGAACTCAAATTTTTGTTATTATCCTGCGGTACTCAAACAATTTTGGGTAAAATATTCAATTAATATTTTCTCATATCTTAAGGGTCCCACTGCCAAAGAAACGTTTTTTCTAGTTTGTATATATTGTAATCTACCATCGGATTTAATATTTGTCCCTATTTTTGATACACCCTGTATGTAAGCCTTCCTTTATGGCATATAATTCTGCGCTGTATAGACTTGCGTGATCTACTAGTTTGTACTAAAAGGTTGTTTCTTTGTGTTTGAATGCACTTCCAACTAAGTCGTTCGTTTTAGAACCTTTAGTATATAAAATTTGACTGAGGATCTATTCAGGATATCATAAAATTCATCATCATCATCATCATCATCAACAGCCTTTCCGTCCCACTGCTGGGCATCGGCCTCTTCTCTGTCACGTGTTTCTCCTCAGCGCTAAGGGAGAAACACGGGGGACCTACAGTTTAACGTCGAATCCGAACGACCGAAATTCCAAAGAAGGTTTTTAGCATTAAGATCCCACGGTTGCAAGCCGAATTGGGAAATTGTGTGTGGTGGGTTGCAGACAAGATTTTTATAAATCTGCATAGTTCTGCTTAGGTTTCGAACCCAAGCCAGAATCGACGTTTTATTCAGAAAGCGAGCGCTCTACCAACTGAGCTACCACCACACACATCATAAAATTAATATTAAAAATAGTAAATTTTGATGTTACGTTTGAATTTTGATCACTACGAGTTTCTACTTTCTAATGGTAAAAGTCGATTTTCGAAATGCTAACTTAAAAGTAGAAATTTCAAGATTTAATTTAGAAGTTAAAGAAGACTAGACGTTTCTGGTTTTTGCTTTGAAAGTATTTACTTTCGAAACCCGAAACTGTTATATTTAAATTATAGAGCTATAGCATTAATTTAGAAGTTCAAGAACTATTAACTGTTCCTACATTTGAAATTAATTTTCTAACTTAAAAGTAATAACTTGTGGCGTTAATCTGTTCAAGTGGGTGTACACGCCTGTACACAAATTACATGTAGCTTTTAATTTTATATCGTATCAGCAGCAAGTTAGTAATTTCTACGTTTGAATGGAAAATGTCGATTTTCAGAATCAATAGTTCCTTTCTAAATGTAGCAAATTCTAATATTAATTGCTAAGTTTGAAGCTAGTAAAGGTAAAGTTTTAAAGTTCAAGCATGTGTAGTTTAGAAACTTGGTATTTTTTCTAGAGCAATTTATTTTATGTTGCTTCATTCGAATTTCTTCTTTAATTTAGGTTTAGTCTCAAAATTTGAGAAACAGTAGTTACTATTTTAAATGTACGTATTTTTGAATTAGTAACTAAAGTTTTAAATGGATAATTTCCAGTTTTCAACATACTGTTGTGCCAAAAATATATTAAAAAGAAAATTTAAGACATAACTGAAATTTTCAAACACAATTTTCAATTTAGTAGAAGACATGTCCGCTTTGGCAGTAAAAATTTCTGTCTAGTTTCAAAAATAGATAGTAACTTGCACAGCAGAATCCTCGCTTTCAAAAGAGATAGCTATTTTGCGAAAACGTTGATTATGTCCAATATGCGGTATTCCAGTTGAGAAACCGAGGCAGGTGGCGCAGCGGTAGAGTGTTTACCTCTCATTCGGAAGATCTAGAATGCGAACCTTGGCACAGTCCCATCCACAAAATTCCATTATCCAATTTTCCTGGTCTTTCCCATGCTTATATTCCCGTTACTGAGTGAAGAGGGAGTGACGGATTCGGTACGGAACCTGACTGAACCCTTCATCCCCCCATTGTGAGTAGTAAACCTACAATGACTTCCCTTTCCAGTTTAGAATTTATATATTTTGCTTCTTATAAGTTACGTTTGTGAATATAAACCAAACCTGCTTCGTTAATTCAATTTCCATGGCGATCCTACTTATAATATTTATTTATTTGAGAAGAAGGAGCTTCTATTAGTAATACATTAAAAGATTGTTATTTAAATAAAACAGAAAAAGTATTATATTAAGGAAAGTATTCACGGAATAGTAGAATCTTCCTCCTGTTAAAACAAAATGTTCAACGAATGGTAAAATCTACATATTTAAAACCAAGGCACGTTTACTCTATTGACGTAGAAGGAACGGAAACAGCACGTTTTTAATTAACAATTTGTTTATTGTCGTCATACATACTTATATGGTACATATGTTTACCAAGTTATTAGCTCACTCGAGTTCTTATAAAATGCACATCTTGCTAGACGAATAAGCTTAGAACCAACTACTTAGTGTAAATAAGTAAACATTGACAGTGTTCTAAAGTTAGTAAGTTTAAGTGTAAACTACTACGTGTATTCATATTAAATCACATAAATCAATTTAATTCTATAATTAATCGTAAAAGGGTTTATTTCTGAAATCTGTTGATTTACAACAACGGATTGTATTACTTACAACAATTTTTGTTACACTTCCAAAAGTAAATAAATAAATTTAAGGAAAATGAGTGGCGTAATGAAGTCTAAAGAAAAATTATTACCATCAGTTTCGGGCAAGAAATTATAAACGAAAACCAATGTGTTACGATTAAATAATTTACCAGAACAGTCAAAAATCAAGTACGTACCAACATTTTTGGATTAAGTTACATGAATCCGAAAGTATGTCGCAACCAGAAAAAGTTAGTCAGGTCTGGTAAACTATGGTAGGTATATCATTTACAAGAAACACTATAATTGTAAACCCAAGAAATCACCTTGGTATTTATGTTATTGTTAATTATCTACCAATTAGTTCGATACTAATTTGCTTCTGAATAAAAACAATGTCAATGTTCCAATCCTAGAACAAAGTTCGATTATGCAGAAGCACAGAAATTACACGCTAGTAGAAGAAACATTTCTGTGTTACTTATTGCAACTGACGCCTTGCATGGATTTCTTGTTTGGTGCGCAAGTAAACGCTTTTACTATAAATTAGAGTTTTCATTAATTTACGAAAAATAAGCTTTTCCAACACATTTGAGGTATACAAACCGTATCTTTGCCCGACTAGATGGGGCAATAAATACAGTCTGGAGTATTAGAAAATGATGAGCGTACTGTAAAAAACGTTGAGCGAACACTCTTTTGAATCGGTTATTATAATTTTAAAGCACTACCAACAAAAATTTTGATATAGTTTGTCTTTGGAAAAACAAGACGTGTATCTTTACTTAAGCCATTTTTTATTTTCTTATAACTTTCTTAGGCTTTCGCACCAAGTAAAATTCGTAAATTGAATATCTTAACAATCATCATCATCGTCATCTGACATGGAGCTGACTCGAGGGTCACTCCTGGATTACGCCAGGCCCACCCCATGCCAGTAAGGTGGGAAGGATTTTTTGGGATAGGATGGGATCTGGTGGGGTGTTGCACCGCGTTAGCATGCTTGCAACGTATACAGCAAGGCACCGCTGCTTCAACACCGGGTAGTTAGTAAGCTACGCATCAATGGGATTTTAAGTACGTACCCGGGACCGTTATGCGATTATGCATTTGACTCTAGCAAACTTTGGTATCAAAGTTTCACATTGTTCGTATCTCTTATCTAGCTATTGTTCTAAGGTAACAGTTTCCATCTATCTTAATTTCCTAATAACTAGTATCTTAATATTAATCCTAAATCGCATTTTCCACTTAATTTTAATGTCGACTCTCGATTCGTCTTCCTTCTTTTCCAACCTTCCCCTCTGCAGTTGTCGGCTTGGAGTCCACCGTTTTCTTTCCCACTGGTACTTGTTTCGTTCCTTCTCCTTTGTTTTTCCCTTCCTCACTCTCTTACTGCTTCTTCTTCTTCTTCGTTATACTGTTCTTCTTCAGTCGCATCTTGACCGGATTCTTCAATCAGAGCGTATACTCTTCTTACCTCTCTTCGGATATCCTCTTTTCTTCGTGCCCAGTCCTCCCATGTCTCTTTTGGTATGCTGGTGTTTTGGATGTCCCTCTCCAATGATGTATTCCACGTGTAGCATGGTCTTCCTATCTTCTTTTCTTCTGTTTGCATGGTATAAGCTTGCTGTAGAGGATGATTGGCAGGTCTTCTTAGGATATGTGCCCAGTATTTAATTCTTGATATAGTGAGCCGTTTAGTTATTGTTTTCCCTTCTATAATTCCTTATGCCGTCGAAATGTTTTCTTCCCCCGTGGTTAGTTGAAATAGTTTAAGTATTTTCTTTTCCATACTTCGAAGTGCCATTCTGTTGGCTTTCGTGATTGCGGTGGTTTTCAATCCGTATAGAGCAGTTGTGGCTATGATGGAATTGTATATTATTTTCTTTATTCCGTTCGGTAGTTTATGTTGTTGTCGGAGAGGAAGAATCATATGTGTGGCTTGGTGTGCTTTGATTAATCTTTGGTTTAGTGTCTCCGGTATTGCTAATGAATCTGGGAGATAAACGCCTAGGTACTTGCATTTGCGCGTTTGTTTTAGTTCCCGGCTCCCTATTTTCAGTATGTTATCGGCTGCTCCTCTAATTCTTTCTTTGTCTGGGGCTCTTAACATCACTTCGCAGTTGCTGATGTTTATTCTTAATCCTGTCTCGGTTAAGTTTGCTATCAGCATGTCCAAAAGTCTCCCCGCGTCTTCCTCCTCTTACGCTATAATTAGTAGGTCATCCGCTTAGGCAAGAATCTTAGGCAGGTTAAGATTTTCTTCGATTGGTGATGGTGTCGTCAGTTGTGAAGCTGTTTTTTCTTGGACCCTGTGCAAAGTCATCGTGAATAGTCTGGGTGAGAGTGGGCATCTTTGCTTAACCCCTTCCGTTTTCTTATATACTTTTGTTCTTTGCCCAAACCATTGCAGCATGGTATTCTCCTGTAGACAGGCTGTAATTACCCGGTTGATGAGATAGTGCGGTGTTCCTGAGTCTTTCAGGGCGTTCAACAGGGACGAGTGCTGTACGGTGTCAAATGCTCTTGTTAGGTCTAGGGCTATCAGTACCGTTTTTCCTCCCCCTCTCAATCTTTCATCCAATATGCGTCTTGTTACATATATATGATCTTCCACCGATCTGTTGCTTAGGAATGCTGCTTGGTACGACGGTATTTCTGGGGTTGTCTCATCCAGTACTCTCAACAAGTATTTTGCGTAGATTTTGTAGCCTACACTGCAAAGGCGAATTTTCCTGTAGTCTTTCGTGGATTTCGGGTTTCTTACTTTTGGTAGGGGGATTTGCATTGTTGTGATCCATTCCGTTGGTACTTTGTTCCTTATCCAAATGTCTTTTACCGTTTTACATACTATTTCTATGAAGGCTGTTGGGGCGGCTTGTAGCAATTCCACTTGTACCTGATCTATTCCTGGCGCCTTGTTTTTCTTCAAATAATGTATTATTTCAGTGAGTGCCTCTGTAGTTGGGGGTGGCCCCAGTGGCCAGTGGTCCGTTTCTGTTATTTGTTGCTGTACTGTTCCTGTTGTTCTCAGTTCATTTTCCCAGTGTATCATAGGTATGAACCCTCTTCTTGGTGCAGTGTTGGTTCTCCTTGTTTTTCTCATGTATTTGTGTGTATTTCTTAGACTTATTTCCGGTGGATACTGTTTTATGTTTCGGAAAAAGCTTTCACACTTTTCTGCTTCGTGTTGCTCTTGGGCCTGTCTTTTGTTACTAATTGCTTGCCATAGCTCTTTCTTTAACTTGGAGTTCCTGTTCCTGTTGTATCTGAATTGTGCTTGTTGATACCGTGCTAGAGCCCTCCTTCTTCTAGCGGTCATTGGCGACGATGATCTAGTTAGACTTTGCCACGCGGCTGCTGTTAGGGTCTCAGCAATTGTTTTCCACGATGTGGGCTGTTTCGTGCTGCTTTCTCCCTGGACGCTTTGTTGATACAACTCTTTGATGACAGCATTTCCCAGTAACTGAATGTTCCACCTGTTAATCGCTATTTTGCTCTTGTCCTTTTCTCTATGTGTTGTGGTTCCCGGAGCCTCTGTGTTCGCTTTTAATGAAGCTGTCACTTGTAAATTGAATATCTTAACAAATCTAGACTTATTCCTTGTAATTACCTCAAAATGTCTAATAGAGCAGTCAAGGCTATAAGGGAATCGATGGTATCACTACATTGGAGTTTTTGTTCCATTTCTAAGGGAAGCCCAGGTGTAGGACACCCCTAAAAACGTTGGTGAAACGGAACAGGTTGAGACTTAAACCGGGAAAGGAAACTACGACGACATCTAAGTAAACAATATTCGGTCTAAATAAAGAAGTCTGTATAATAATGGCCAGATACATTGAAAAAATATACATTACGCATATCATGCTGTTTTTTTACAATAATAGCATGCCACAAGGCAACACATGACAAATAAGAATTCATGAGATTGTAGAGCAATTGGTAGAGATTCAGTACTTATCTTTGAAATAAGAATAGAAGATTGCTCTAAAAGTGTATGGTATTCATGATAAACTGTTTTAAACTTTGTTTCAGCTTATAATGTTTATAAAATCTTGTTTATTATGTATTGGAGACATGTTGTAATGTTAAAAACAGTACGGGACTAGGAATGCGTTTTGGAGTATTTTCATTTTTAGATGTGAAGCAAAAACTCCAATGTGGTGATAGGTAGAACCTATTAAGATAGCCTGTGCAGCTTTATCGATAAATATCGTGAAACAACGTGTACAGAACATTACAATTTTAATGCCGAGTTCGACCAACTGCAAGAAATGATGATTCGTATCGCTGCGGATGTTAGGCTATAATTATGTATATTTAAAGTAAAAACAGTTGTTGCAACTGAACTATACACTGCTAAATATTACATAATGTAATAAATTTTATAATCTTAAATAAAGACACTAGTTTTGTTTTCCACACCAAATCCTTATCCAAAATGTTGTTGATCATAGTGTAATGTGTAATGTAGTATTATTTCTATTTAAATAGTTGGATATCACTATTGTACAGTATCCAGAAGGAATCGAAGGAATTATATAATCCTATTGCAACGAAGATACAACATTTGTTGAAAACGGTTCTGTAAAACTTCTCTTTGATTCTATAGAAGCTGCTGATCAGATTAAATCGAACATTTCCAAGAAATGTGCAGCTTTAGAGTTTACGTCATGTAGATAATTTTTAGAAGACTTCTGTTCTAATATACACCATAATAATACAAATATATGAAGTGGGTTTATAAACCAGCGGTTCCTGGCGGACTGAAACTGTGTTATGTATGTTGTGAGGCAGTTAGGTTTACCATATACTTACAACAAAGTTTGTGCAGCATCATAATCAAATAACTCATTATACTTCTCAACAGAATGGGAAGCCGGATTCAGTAACTCTTTTGAAGGAAGTATAGTTATAGATGGCGATGTATTTGTATTTCAAGCTATACAGGGTGATTCACGGGAGAGTACGAGCCTACCATACCAAAGAATAGGCAACCCAAAATACGACTCACGAGGTACTGGGGCATCTAAATGTTTATTGGCGGTATGTCGTAGAAATTTTTCGTTGGCTGCAAGATTATATGATCAAAATTCAGTAGAATAAAATATCAAACATACCAGACCGTCATTAACGTCAGGAAAAATTCGCTGTATTTTCTGATATGAATTTTGGCTTGCATATTTTCGGACTGGTAGACTAGTACGATCCCGTAAATCACTACGTTTAAAGAAAAATTAAATTATAAATCTTGGATAAAAACATAATTTCTGCAATTTTTTCATTTTTAAAATAAACAAATTAGATGTAGGTTGTTAATATTTATGTTCAAAGTTTAAATTTAAGGCGTTCTATGAATTTTCAAAAATTGACGTTTTGTGACCTGTTAATGCCTGTTTTTTGCAGGCCGTCCATTTGAAAATAAGAAGATGGTGTCACTTCCGATTATACCAGAAGCGATACGAACGTACTATAAATATACTCGTATTCGGCTTAAGTATCCACGTCAGATTGACTCAATGCTGTAGTAGCGTGTTATGTTGCCGGCCTCGGTGGTCTAGTGGTTAGCGCGTCTGCCTTTAGATCCGAGGGACGCAGTATCGAACCTGGCTGAGGTCGGCGAGCTTTTTCTAGCGGGGAAAAATCTGAAAACGCGCCTTCTGTCGGATAAGAAGTAAAGCCGTAGGTCCCGTGCCACTGCGATGTGTGACACGTTAAAAATCACTACTGGAGTTGGAATTACCCCAGATAAGCAAAATCCTTAGTTAGGGTGTACAATGGGCCATATGGCCTAAGTGCATAGAGATGCTTGGAAAACCGCGTCCTAGATCTTGCTCTAAAATTAAACTTTAATTCAGATGAAGTGGCAAAATCAAACGAACTTAACAAGCGTAAACGCAAAAACAGGGAAGGTATCTAGTTGCTCTTTTTTTCACAATGGTAACAGGCATTTGTACGGTGCAGGGCGACTGAATTCATATCAACTGCCTTTTTCAAACTCTCTGCGTAAAAAATTAAGATCACTACGATTTTTTAATAATTTTGACGGTCTTAAATGTTTATTCATTCTGTAAAACAATTAAATGTTTCTTGGTTTGATTACTTAAAACAAGCACAGGCAAGCGACACGGCCAGCGTATGTTAAACGGTTCTCCTTTACATTGAAGGTTTCTAAAGATGTGCTATAAAAGTATATGCATTGTTAGGTATAATTGGCGTAAATCATCCGAATAGTCTTTTAGCTGACCTTGCAATCAAATTTTAATAAATTTGATAAGTAGCAGTAAAAAATATAGTCAGTTCATATTATTATTTAAATACCTAAACAAACATTTGTTTAACATTATTTTGTACTTGCTGCTTACAGCAATTTTTTTTTAGTAACTATATTCTTAGCTTTTAAACACTCAACTGCATAAATATCATTTATTGTTGATGTGAAACTACTCCTCCCGTGCTTGATGGCCCCTATAATACACTTTTCACCTTCTAAACCGTGAATATATGTTAAGATTTCATATTACCATCTTATTTATATACATAATGTTAAAACTATTGCCTCCCCTCCCCCTCATGAATTATATCCTAAAACTTCGTTTCCAACTCTTAAAATAGAAATATTTGATTTCATATTTCGCATATATTTTCGAAACTTGAACTACCTCTATAGCTATTTCAACTCTTACACATTATGATAATTTTCCCAGTTTTAGGGCTGTCAAATTACTTACATTTCAAGTAAGGTGTGTTGCCTATTTTTTGCCGCGGAAATGAAGCTGTAGTTCGCAATTTATACAACAGGCACTATCCAACTAGAAGACCAACGTCTGAAAAAATATTTTGACATCTAGAGACTTCTTTAAGACACGAAGGTAAATTTGTTAATTTCAAAAGATGTAAATTCAATCTGCAGATTGGTTTGTTACAGCGCTCCATTATTTTTTTCTCGTGGCTAGTGTTTTAGCTCCATGTAGCTATGACATCTCACATCATTGATTACACAGGCCTACATGGGTTTCGTTGTTTTAAGTTGGACTTATGTTCTTTACCAATTTGGGGTCGCTGATCACAAATATTATGTTAGTTTTTATCCATCACGTCACGTTTTTCTTTCTATGCCAAATCTACTCAAGCAAGCGGCCCATAAAGAAATAACTTGCTGGTTAGTTTTAATTACCAAATAATGAAAAGTTATTTGTAATGACTAATGAAAATCCAAATTACATATAAAATGCATACAAAATTACTTTCTCTAATTTGTTTGCTAATGGAATAACTAGGTAATTACCACATACTACTCTAATCACTAGAAAGTTATAAATCACTCCTATATATATTTTGTTGTCATTTTTTGACCCAGCAGAAACTGTAGCTCGGTGTTAGCGTAAGGTTATACTGAGTTGTGTGTTCAGAATAAGTAATATATTCTTTACAAATGTCTTCAAGAGGGTGTTTAAATAGTCCAGATATATTTTGTTATATCTGCGGTAATTTCACATTGCTGAAGCAACGACGGAAAATTGCCATTTCTGTAAAAACAGCTTAATCATGCTTCTTCGGTATAAAACTTAGGGATCAAGATAAGCCATGGGCTCCACACAGAGTCTGCACCATTTGTGTTGAACAACTGAGGTAATGGCGTAAAGGTGCAAGAAAGTCTGTCTTTTGGAATTCCTATGGTGTGGGGGGGGGGGAGCCAAGAAACCAAGGTGACGACTGTTATTTTTGTTCCTGCAACGTAAAGGGCTTCAATTCAAGAAATAAGAAAGATATTTCTTATCCTGACGTCCCATATGCGATACGGCCAGAGTCTCATGGATCCGACGTCGCTATTCCACCCACATTTGCAAGTTCCAGCGCAGAAATATTTTCTGAAAATGATACTGATGAGAGTGATCAAACAGACGTTTTCGAATGTGAAACACAGGAACCACAAGTTTTCATAGAGACGAAACTGAATGACTTGATAAGAAACTTAGGTCTTCCGACGGACGCTGCACAAATTCTGGGATCCAGACTTCAGGATAAACATCTACCGGCCCCAGGAACTTCGTTTGGTTGGTACAGAAACCGCGAAAAAGAGTTCGTGCCCTACTTTTCCCAAGAAGGAGCGTTGGTGTACTGCATTAACATTCCTGATTTAATATTGACGTTGGGTGCTGCAAAATATGACTCTGAATCTTGGAGGCTATTCATTGATTCATCGAAACGAAGTTTGAACGCAGTTAGTATACAATAGTAATAAATATACCTCGGTACCCGTTGCTCACTCTGTTCACTTGAAAGAAACTTATGAGAATCTTCAATTGTTGTTAAATAAACTAACAAAAATGACGAATATGGTTGGCAACTTTGTGGTGATCTTAAAATCATTTCCTTGCTATTGGGGCAGCAGTCTGGATTCACAAAGTACCCTTGTTTTTTGTGTGAGTGGGACAGCAGAGCGCGTGATCAACATTACACGCAGAAGAAATGGGCCACCCGAGAAAAACTTTTACCTGGAACTAAGAATGTATTACGTGAAAGCTTGGTTGGTCCACAGAAAGTATTGCTACCTCCTCTCCATATCATGTTGGGGATGATGAAGCAGTTTGTAAAGGCTTTAAACAAGGAAGGAGAATGTTTCCAATACGTTTGCTCCAAATTTCCTTCACTGCCTGAAGCGAAGTTGAAAGAAAGTATTTTCATTGGACCTCAAATTAGAGCTTTAAAATCCGATGAAAGGTTTGAACCGACGATGAGAGATGTTGTCAAGCCTGGTGTGCATTCAAAGATGCTGTAGAACATTTTCTTGGAAACAACAAACACCCAGACTATAACATTGTCCAAAATATGCTGAATAAGTTCCAGAAATTGGGTTGCAATATGAGCATTAAACTCCATCTTCTTCATTCTCACCTAGACTACTTCCCTAAAAATCTCGGAGATCTTAGTCAAGAATAAGCAAGAACGATTTTACCAAGATATAAAGGAAATGGAAAGGCGATGCCAAGGGAGATGGAATGTTAATATGTCATTTAGGTGAGATAACCCAGATGTGAAATACAAGAAAAAAACCTCGAGGCGGAGTTTTCAAAATAAACGAGAAAGATTACATTCCAAAAAAACTTAATTTGGTAAATTTTCATATAAAGAAATCAAATATATTATGTATTATTATTATTATGTATTATTTTATTTTACCAAAATAAAAAAAATGTTATATTTTCATGAACAAGCATATTTTCCTATTTTGCAAAAAAAACCTTACGTGGTAGCCAAAAACTAAGCACACCAGTGAATTCAGAATGGTCGATTTATATAGGAATAGGTATCAGAAATATGGCAACGTTCCTAAACTTGAAATTTGTAGACCTGTGTTATTTGCGCCATACACTATAATATCAAACCAATCACGAACATGAAAAGTTAACTATCAGTATTTGAGACAGCGAACGAGAATCCCTTTGTAAGTAAAAGAGATCTAACCACAAATGTGGGTATTAGTAGAAATTCAGTTAGAAGAATTTTGAAACCGAATGTATTTTTTCCCTAGCACGTTAGATTGGTGGACGATCTACATGAACATGGCTCTCAAAAAAAATTACAATTCTGTAATTCCTTTCAGAAACAATTTTTTTAATCCTTAAACAATGATGAAATGAATAGACATAACTGGCACTAACTATTACGCACAACAAAATTCGCGCTAGATACGTGTTACCGATTTTTAGAGTTTTCTTCTATACATTTCAGGTGTGGCTGAACCACATTTCTGCCAAGATAAATTAACTGATGCAGCACCGATGTAGTAGAATTAATTATTAGAATATCCTGTACGCCATCAATTAATATGAAACTATTATAAATAATTTCTAATTTATATACCTTCAATAGAGTATAATGACAATAATAGGTTTAAATAGACAAACTATCTAAACAATATATGGCAAGCAAATATAAAAGGGGCTCTCCTAGGGGATTATAGAATTCGCCACCCTACTCGAAATAATTAACAAGCACAAAGCTGAGTATTAAACCGTGACACCCTGTATTACATACAGCATTTAGAGTATCGACAGCACCAGTTGATTTGTTGGCCATGAATATACTTGTGGTGATGATAGGGGTGGTTCGTGATTAAGGACGCTGCATTTTGATGACTTTGGAACGAATTGCAGCACGCGTTTTACTCATTCGTACTTTGCTGCCGGTTTATGACTGTTTCTAGTTCTCACGATGGGATTTTCCATTAGAGTCCATCATTTTTATTTATGAGCTGTTAAAGTCGTAATAGTGTAACATACGGTACTCTTGTAAGCTTGTAAAATAACTCATGATTATTGAGAAAATCTATTTTTCAAAGGAGCAGCTTTTTTCTTGACTACCATTTTTAAAAGTTTATTGGTTCTGAAAATATTCGTTGACACTAATTTAAATAGATTAAAATAAATACTTAGTCTTAATGGACTTAAAACAATTAAGTAAAATTTAGTCGATCAAATTTATGCTTAAATCTTGCAGTCTTCACTTTATATTTAATTTAACAGAATAAGGCTGATAAAATTGCAGAAAACTAGAAGCCTGCACAAGAAGACCTCAAAAAGAAGTCGAGGCCTACTGCTTATAATTTTCAGCTGTATCGATTTGGGCACCCGTTAAATGTCATGGATCAGGGATTTCCTTCCAGTAAATTAAACCCATAGCCTCCTTGATAGTGCTCATCATTAGCAGCTACGATATATGTTACATCAAGCATTGCGCTTGGCCAACGCTTGCGATAAATTAAGCGAAAATATCCCGTACTTTCTGAGATTTGTCAAGATAACATTAGATCGTATCGATCTGTTATTTGACATTTGGCACCACATACTTAGAATTAATTACTTATATAAAATAATTTAGTTAGTATGTTTAATATAATAATTTTGTCAGCATACTAGCTAAGCTCGTAACATAATACATCCTTCACTTATTTCGTAGCTTTTTAAAAGAATTGAGAAATAAAGTTGTGTGAAAATGTCAAACATACATTCAACGATCTTTTAATGTAAACTTTGTTTTTTTTTATGATTTTCCTGTATTCTGATTTTTTTAATGGAACCTTAAGAGGGGAGGCGGTAGAATTTGCAAGAAGGCGATTTTCAGAATGTTGCAGAAATATTTTAAAGGATACAGTGATTATGGTTTCACATACCGTGCTTCAATATAATGCCAGAAAACAAGATTTAGACGATTACACACTTAATAATAGGAAAAAAGTATATAGTTATAGTATATAGAGGCGATCGTGGGCTAGAAGTAAGCATGTTAGCCTTCTACGCTGAAGGTCTGGGCTTCAATTCCCGAACAAAAGATTTTTTAGCAGCCGTTCTCCCTTGCAAGGCAATGGCAAACCAACGAGGTATTTTTTCTAGTAAATCTTCTCTGGAGTAGAAGTGTTTACACTTCCCATAGTTCGGAACCCACGTTAAGTTGTAGGTCCTCTACGTTTGTGGTACTGTAAAACGCACAACTCAGGCATAGGAGGGAAGATCGCTACGTCTCGTAAAAGATAAAGTACTCAAAGAATAAAAAGATTCCATAAAAAATATAACAACAAAATAATCAAAGGAATGCGCAAAGACAACAATGCAGAGGGTTTTCAATTAAAATAGAATTGTTTAACCAATCAAAGAATACTTCTCGTAACAGACAAATCACTCAAAGAAGAATAGGAAAAAATACTATTGAACTTTCATAAAAATGTAACTGTTCAACGGTATTTCATACAAAACAATTCTACCCGCACCGTTGGAAGATGTAGAGCTCAATGTACGACCAAAATAAACTTTGGAAAACCCCCTTACCATCACGATATTTAGAACACATTTTAAACATTTCCCGAATTAAATAAAATTTTGCTATTTATTTTTTGTTGTTTTCTAGTTGTCCAGTTTTTACTATAGCACGGTGGTTTGCACCATTGGGTGCTTTTCTTGTTAAATACTACTGCTTGTATAATTTATATTAGTAAAACTGTTAATTAATACAGTAAAAAATCAACTTGGCAGTAACCAAACTATGATCTATTTCTATACTATAATTAATAATTCAATAATCTGAGTTCATTAGTTCATTTAGCTAAACTTAGCTTAGTTAGTTATTTCTTAAATGTGAATAGGTCAGCTAGTTTAGTGGTTTAAACTTAGTTGATGCATTTATTTATCTTAACTTTTAGTTAGCCACTTCATTCATTTTGTTGCCAGTAAGTTTATTATTTAATTCAGTGTGGTGTGCTAAAGTGGGGATAAATAAATTCTTCGTATCGTTAAATAAAGTGCCTTAAGGGAGCCCAGGCGGGGTGGCCTAGGGAAAAGAGTTCAGTTTGGTGATGTTTAGCTAAACCTGAGTTTATTTCTATAAATTAACAGTTAATCCAGTCGTTTTGTACGCCCGTTTGCGACGAGCGAGCGAGCGGACGTGGTTTGGGCTCTCTCGGGTAGAATGGCTTGGCGAAACGTGGAAAATGCCAAGCGAGTGAAGTGAGGGTGAGAGAACAGTCAGGCGAGCCTGCGACCACCTGCTCTATCGGCTGACCGATCAAAGGCGAAGAGTTAGCGGGAAAAAGCAGCAAAAACGAGGGAGAGAAGTAGAGAAAAGCTAAGTGATAAAGTAGTCTAGTATTGTAGTCTAGTCGGATCTAAAATATAAACAAAAAATTGAGTCGATTTTGATCGCACGCAAGAAACTAAAATTTGACTTTTGGTATTCATTGTGTGTAAATCTGCTGTATTTCATCGTGAATCACACAGTGTTTAAAAAATTTGCGGTGTTGTGTAGTTAATAAGCAGGAAAATAGTAAATACGTCGATTTTGAACACATGCAATTAAGTAAAATTTGATTGTGGATTTGTATTGCGTGTAAATATACTGCATTTAATCGTGAACAGATAGTGTCCACAAATTCGCACGGTTGTAGGCAATTGTAACCTCTTAACGTAATAAATGAATTGTGAACGTTAATGTCATTTAATCTAATTTTATTTATTTAATCTCAATTATTTTATTTTATTTAATTTTAAAATTAACATAATTAACTTAATTCAGAGACCGCAAATTAGGTAGGTCCGATATCTAATATTACGGGGTGCGGTCACGCAGAACTAGTAATGTGGAAGGTAGGAAGATACACACGGAAGACTACACAACAGGGAACCCACGGCAATTATCCAAAGCAGGAAACACAATACCGGCCATGGAACGGGAAACAGTATTTACTGACACAAACTGACTGTGCGGAAAATTCCAGGAGATAGAAACTGTTTATTCACCCGATAGCAGATCAAAACACAGGGGGCACAGCACCCCGGGAACCGCTCAAACAGGAAGCCTTCAACTTAAGAAAAAAAGACCTGCCAACCATCTTCTACAGCAAGCTTATGCCATGCAAACAGAAGAAAAGAAGATCGGAAGACCATGCTACAAGTGGAATACCTCATTGGAGAGGGACATACAAAACACCGTCATACCTAAAGAGACATGGGAGGACTGGGCACGAAGAAAAGAGGATATCCGAAGAAAGGTAAGGTAAGTATACGCACTGATTGGAGAATCCGATCAAGATTCGACTGAAGAAGAACAGGATAACGAAGAGGAAGAAGCAGTAAGAGGTTGAGAAAAAAGAAAACAAAGGAGAAGGAACGAAACAAGTACCAGTGGGAAAGAAAGCGATGGACTCCAAGCCGACAACTGCAGAGGGGAAGATTGGAAAAGAAGGAAAAAGAATCGAAAGTCGACATTAAAAGTAAGTGGAAATAGTACGATTTGGGGTTAATATTAAGTTACTAGCTATTAGGAAACTACGATAGATGGAAACTGTTAACTTAGAACAATAGATAGATAAGAGATACGAACAATGTGAAACTTTGATACCAAAGTTATTAGGTTAAAATGCATAATCGCATAACGGTCTCGGTTACGTACTCAAAAACCCCATTGATGCGTAGCTTACTAACTATCTGGTGTTGCAGCAGCGGTGTATTGCGGTATGCATTGCAGACATGCTAACGCGGTGCAACACCCCACCCGATCCCATCCTATCCCATAAAATCCTTCCCACCTACTGGCATGGGGTGGGCCTGGCGTAATCCAGGAGTGACTCTCGAGTCAGTTCCATGTCAGATGATGATGATGATGATGATGATGATGATTATGATAATTAATAATTCAATAATCTCAGTTATTGACATACCGGTACGTTGGGTTGCGTCAAACACTTTTAAGGGAAGACAACTTAGCTGCCCTATATATTTATTTGCCAACCTATTTTCATAGAAAATTTTATCTATACAATTTTTTGTATGGACATTATTTTGGTATACATAATATTACAAGAGGACTAATTCAATTAATTGGTGATTGCAAGAGAATTTGTAGTATAAGCCTGTGTAACAGCAGCACCCACCTCGCACTGTAATGTTTACAACAACACCCGATCCCTTTACTGTATCATGATACACATGATAGATATTAACACAGAAGTTGTTAGCTGTAAGGTACATAATGCCACACCACAAATTATTGTTTGAAGGTAGCTGTCTGTACTACAGCTACTATTAAAGTTGCTTTTCGCTACTGCTATTTTATATAGTTCTGCATTGATTCCATGTAAGCCAACACCAAAAACAAATTAACAACTCTCTCGCACGAATTTACACAATGAAATGAACAACAACTTGCTACTTTATAACGATGTAGCACACTAATCAGAATGGCCTATTTGTACAATTGAAGATATCAGTACAGGATGTACAGAATTAAAGTATATTACTACGAACGATGAGCTTGTACTCGCGTTTGTTATTCGTGGCTACTCCGTCTGAAAACCGTCATATCTTTATTAATTCGATGTTGTTGGAAAGTTCAGTCAAATTTGTAGTTTATAAACTACGTTGAAATTGCGATAATAATAACATTTTTAGACATAAATATCTGTGTAGGCAAATTTAAGTAACGAAAAAGTAGGTTCTTACGCTACGCTACTGTTTTTCTTTTGTAGTTTGCTTCTTCTATATTCTACTTTCCCTTTCAAATAGCGCAGCTACTATTTCTTTCAAATAGCACTGCAAGAGAAGTAGCTAGGTACAGTATTTCTCAACTCTAATTAACATTAACATAATTTTTATGACTGTAGTTTTCCAATCACTTATGAAGTCAACCGTTTTACACTGAACGATCTTCATCTAACTCTAGTGATCTCCAAAACATAATATTATTTGTTGTTGCATACTGAATATTGATAGAGGTTCTTTGAATGGAACAGTAATTTGCAGGTCTAACTAAACAAATCTCTAACCAGTCGGCCGTTAATACTATTCCGATTATTACATAATTTTTATAATAAATATAAGATTTGTACCAAGATGTAAGTTATGAACTTTCCTAATACAGCTGCGAGTTAATTACGTTAATGTTTATAGTTTTGAAATTAAATCCCGACTCCCCAATGTTACCGCCGTAAAGCTAGCCATCGTTACACAAGGCTCGAAATTTTAGCGTTCCATTAATACAACATGAATAATTTAATTTTCTTCCTAAGATCAAAATTTGTATAGGCCGATCCTTACAAAACGACATCAATTTGTGTCTTAGACGCGTTCAAATGTTACTTGCACTGTTAAGGAAATAAAAAGATAAGATATTGTTATGTAATTTGTAAAAAGAAACGACCATTAAAGTTCAAATTTTCAAAATATCTTAGGGGTCTTAAATTTTAACCCGATGAGTTGGGAAAAAATTTGTGTTTTATTTGAAGCCTCTACTAACTTTTCAAATTGCTAATTTTTTACACTGTTACCAATTACCTTCTTCCCTACTTTCCGCTTTTACTTAATTTGGAAATGTATTGCAGATAGGAAGTGATTGATACTAAAAACTACAAACGGAAACTTTAGACAGTTCAAGTACTAGAAAATAATACTTGTACTCGTGAAAAAATACTTATCGGCTGCGGTCGGTATGAAACGATGATTTTGGCAATTTTAAAACGATTACCAGGAAGCAATGTCCTTCAGTATGCACGCCGCTACTTGGGGGTTAAGGAATACTGCAGGGCCTATTTCAGGGTATCTAACAACCGGTATCTTTATCGGAAGTTCAGGAAGCGTAAGCGATCTGCTGCGACATTTGAGGACATAATGACATCATCAGCTTTGATCGCCGACCATACCGATCCGAACGACTCCCAATTAACTACTAAATGTCGCGATTTGGATCTACAATTATTTCAATTAATATGGCGTGAATTATTCTCGAAAAAATATAATAGAATGAATCAATACAATGTAGTGGACTGTTTCTATATGTAAAATCTTTATATTATTTACTATTCTTATAATATAATATAAAGCTAACTTACAACTTACAACATTGTTAAGAAAATAGAAAAATAATTGATAAGCGCCAATTAAATTTTATTTATAAAATATTATTACGTATGATTGTACAAGGAAGTTTATATTTGAACTAATGTTATTAAAAAACGGAAATTATTAAAAATGGGATCAACATCATTTAGACAGAATAATGTTTTCCACTTTTTAAGATTTTCACGTGAATACCTACATATTTTAGAAATTCAGGAACCCATAATATTTTAGTCTAGAATGGACATTACTAACGGTAGGATTTTATTAATTGCTAATTTAGTTATCAACAAATAAACACGAAATTTTCTAATTAATTTTAATTGTTGGTAAACATTTGCTTTCTGCTTTTTTAACAAAACTAAGTTAGTCTTTAAATTTCTCTTTAAATTAAAATACGGTTAAAATCGCATGGTTTTAGATAGTTTAAAAAGGATACTATTTTCTTCTTAACCAGTTTTAACATCTATGCCGTCTTCTGGTTCCTAATGCGTTCTTCCTTCTAATCACGATTTCTCTATAATGCAGGATCTATATTTCTTGCTTCTAATGCTTCATGTATCCCTTCTGTCCAATTTAGTCGGGTGTTCCTCTTTTTCTTCTGTACCCCCCGTACAGATTCCCCCAATCCAGTCCATGGTTTTCTTTGGGAGGCGTGTGTCGTTCATTCTTTGCACGTGGTCATACCAGGTAAGTCGTTTTTTGGCGATGAACCGCATTCATCCGTGAGTTCAAACCGTATTCTTGGCTTACGTCACTATATTTATCAGCGCTAAAATGAGTATATTTGAAACCGGTGGTAGGCGCTTGTTTATATTTTCATAACCAACATAACCTAAAAATAAGTAGTGAATGTTTTGTCAACGTTTATTTGCTGAATTTATACGCGATGTAAGTACCAATACAATTTACTGTAAAATATGTGCTTATTATTGTTAATTTTAGGACACAGTTAAAACTGGCAATACTAGGTATCGTAATAGATAGTTATGATGCGTCTAATCAGCAATTAATGTTACTTCGACGTTATCTGGAAGATAGTGACAACAATGATACTGAAGTACAGAATTTAATGCTGGCAGTTATTGGCACTAGTGAACAGCATAAAAGGATTGAAGGCTACTGTGCAGAATGGATACCCTCATACTTAGATCGTGATTTCTTCATGTTATATAGAATGACTAGGAAAACGTTTTATGCTTTATTGGATAATATCAATTGTTGTGAAAAGGAATATGTAGGTGGAGAACAACCAATACCTATGGAACACGCTCTCTTGATGACTATTTCATGGTTGGGAAGAAGCGAAAGTTTGGCAAGAATTGCTGAAATATTTAACGTAGCAGTATCAACTGTTTATAATAGCACGGAATACATGCTGTTACAAATATTCACTTTACACAAAAAAGTAATTGTGTGG
>JABXWE010103769.1:0-15249 GCA_014611495.1 Limonius californicus | reverse complement strand
AAATGAGTATATTTGAAACCGGTGGTAGGCGCTTGTTTATATTTTCATAACCAACATAACCTAAAAATAAGTAGTGAATGTTTTGTCAACGTTTATTTGCTGAATTTATACGCGATGTAAGTACCAATACAATTTACTGTAAAATATGTGCTTATTATTGTTAATTTTAGGACACAGTTAAAACTGGCAATACTAGGTATCGTAATAGATAGTTATGATGCGTCTAATCAGCAATTAATGTTACTTCGACGTTATCTGGAAGATAGTGACAACAATGATACTGAAGTACAGAATTTAATGCTGGCAGTTATTGGCACTAGTGAACAGCATAAAAGGATTGAAGGCTACTGTGCAGAATGGATACCCTCATACTTAGATCGTGATTTCTTCATGTTATATAGAATGACTAGGAAAACGTTTTATGCTTTATTGGATAATATCAATTGTTGTGAAAAGGAATATGTAGGTGGAGAACAACCAATACCTATGGAACACGCTCTCTTGATGACTATTTCATGGTTGGGAAGAAGCGAAAGTTTGGCAAGAATTGCTGAAATATTTAACGTAGCAGTATCAACTGTTTATAATAGCACGGAATACATGCTGTTACAAATATTCACTTTACACAAAAAAGTAATTGTGTGGCCAGATGTACAAGAATTAGTTAAAATTGAAAATGATTTTAGAGCAAGATGTGGATTTCCAGGTTTGTCTTTTAAAATTTACGTTGGGTTTTTTAAAGTTAATATTCACTTTATTATAGGGGTTATTGGAGCAATTGATGGATGTAATGTTCAATTTAAAGCTCCTATAGATCAACAGGAGAGCTATATTGATAAAAACAGAAACCATTCCATTAAACTACAAGGCATAGTCACAGCAGATAAAATTTTTACCAATATTATGGTTGGTTTTCCAGGTTCTGCACATGACAGCAGGGTAAAAATTGACAGTGTTATACGTATATACTACTGTTAAAATATAATCGGTATTTATCCCTTATCAGGTTTTCAACAATTCAGCATTATACCAGGATGTCGAAGAAAAAGGAAATTTTAGGAAATTTTTCCCTGAAGACTGTTATCATTTAGTAGGTGATAAAGCTTACCCTTTAAGAAATTGGATAATGACACCTTATAAGTAATAAAAAAAATATAGTTAATGCTAGCATAAGTTCTAAATATTATTTTTGAATTATAGGGACCTTGGAAATCTAACCGACAGACAACGACGGTACAATAATTTACATAGCATAACCAGAATTGTTGTGGAACACACATTTGGGTTGCTGAAATCCAGATGGAGGATATTAAAGTTTATCAATGTGAATAGTGTTGAAAAGGCAGTTAAAATAATCGTTGCGTGCTGCATTTTACATAATTTTTGTTTTATTAATTTAGATTTTTGGAATGAATATGAATCAGTTGCCAATAATAATGATGATTATATAAATGCAAGTGATGTGCCTGTAGATGCCGTTAATAAAAGGCAAGAAATATGTAATTTGTTATAATAGTTGTTGAAGAGCTTTTGTTGAAAATATATGTAACAAATTTTATATAATTTTTAATTTTTTTATCATTAACTGTATGCAGATAGCATGACTGCATCTAACTTTAATAAGGAATGTAAAAATATAGTGGCTTATATATTATTTTTAGGTAAAATAAAAAACACATTACGAAAGAATATGTATTTTTAATAAAGAACATTATATATACTTACAAGAAATATAGTTTACAAACATTTATTATTCACTATCTGAATTAGACAATCTTCGTTTTGTAGATTGTATTGGTCTCCCCAAGTTGGATATGAGAGCCGTCATTTGCTCATGTCGTTGCTGGTTTTGTGTCTCAAACAACTCCATCATTCGTTCGAAGTCACATTTTCGGTTCTCGCAATTTTCTCTCTGCAGTTTTAAAATTTCTTCTAATGCTGAACTTCTCGATGATTTTGGCTTGACAGTTTTATGAATGTTATAGAAGCGGTTTTCTTCTTTTGGAAGATTTTTTGAACATGTAGCTCCTGAAGATAAACCCGAGCTAGTACTGCTGCATTCACTCTCTGGCAGCAGAGAATCAAATACTTCGCTAGGATTTGCTTTATGTTTATCCCCAAGGGTGGCATCCAATTCCTCATAATATGGAGGTTCCTTAACTTTTCCTTGCCCAGTTTTCCTTCGTAAGTCTTGATTTTTACAATAAGCCTTTTGCATGTTCGCAAACTTCTGGCGACACTTTTCTCGGCCGACAATTCCCTCGCCTACAAAAAATCCCATTTGGTTCATTTTGTCAGCAATTTGTAACCAAATATCGTTTTTGCAGGTTTTTTTGTCCTGGAATTGCTCATCATACTCTTTTCTTAATGCTAGAAAAGCTAGTGTTGCTTCGTGATCTGCTTGGGTGGGTTTCTTAGGGCATTTCCACAAGGAGCACGTGGCTGATGGCTCAGAAGCATCGGAAGTTCGATTGTTTAATTGTTTTTTTATAGCATCATAGTACTCCAATGCATATTGGCTATCTAGCAAATTTAAGAAATTTAAGATATTGATAACATATAAAAATTCTAAGTTACCTTTTAAATTTTCTGCAGTTGTGTCATCTACATAGACCGTTATATCGAACAGTTTCACTTGCAACATTTTTGTTTAATTACACATTTAGAAGTAAATGCAAAAATTAATAAACAAAAAGTTAGGTTATTACACGCGGCTAATCGTAGGTCATGCAGGTCGCACTTTAGATCAGCTGTTTATGGTGGTTTAAACCAGTACAGGAAGGACGGTTCAAACCAGAGAGAAATTATTCAAAACGGTTCGTGTTGTGACGTCACCGTTTTAACGCTAAAATGCATGATTTTGAACCGTAAGTAATACGGTTCAAATAAGTGCATCGCCAAAAAACGACTATAGTTGCTGCGTCTGAATCTCTTGTATTATGCCCCCCTACTTCCATTCTTTCTCTAATTGTATCGTTTCTAATTCTATCGCGTTTAGATACTCTCGCTGATCTTCTCCAAAAATCCATCTCCAGGGCCCTTAATCTATTTACTGTGCTTTAGTGATTTGCCATACCTCAGCTCCATAAATAATGATTATTTTTACAATGGTATTATATGTCGTATGTTTAGTTTTTTATTTATACTTTTGTTCCATAGTACCGAATTCAGTATCGCAATTGCTTGCTTTCTTTTCGCAGTTGTTCCTGTTATTGCTTCTTCATATATTCCATGGCATGTGTCTAATATAATTTCTGGCCTTATTGACAGATATTTTGTGTTGTTAAAATTTATGTCCAAACCCCACCGTGTTTATTCTTGCTGCAGTTTCCCGGTCATATATGAAATGTCGTCGTAGTCCTGTGCTAAGATCACCTGGTGGTCCGAATAGTGTAGTGACTGCAGTGTTGCATCATCATCCACTGGTAATACCATTCTATTTTACATTTTCCTCTCCATATTTTTACAGCTTGGTCAACATATATTTTAAATTGCGTAGGGATTACCGCGCATCCCTCTCTCAGACCCTTAGTTAGTTTGAATTCACTAGTTAAGTTTTTTCCAATTATTATTCTTGGTATTTGGTTCGTGGACAATTCCTGAACCACTCTTATTAATACACTGTTAATTTTTGCGTTCTTTAATGCCTCCCAAAGTTTTTTTCTGAGGGACGCTGTCATAGGCTCTTGGAAGGTCCACGAGCACTAAATGGATCTACCTTCCTGTGGGCATTATTTTTGTATTATTTGTGACAGGCAAAATACATAATCAATAGGTACATGATCTCCCCGATCTAAATCCAGTCTGTTCTTCGAGTTCTTGGTTTTTATATTCTTCTTCTATTCTAATTTTTATGATTCTTCCATACAGTTTGCTTGTTACTGATATTCCCCTATAGTTATTGATTTGTTCTTTCTTCCTTTTTTATGAATCGATGCAATATATGCTTCCTTCCATTCTGGTAGAGTTGGTTGTCCATTTATGTATCCAGTCATCAGTTCTCCTAGCATCCTGTACAGCTTACTTGTGCCATGCTTTATTAATTATGCGGAATACTATTTTCAATGTAAGAAATACGCCACAATACAGTGAGGATTTTTTGTTAGGTAGTGTTTACAGCGCAGGTTTTTTATTGCACTCGCATTGAACAATCTAGTCGTGCGAATCAACAGTAATTTTGAGCAAAACGCCTAGAATTTGGCTTGTGTTTTAAAAATTCAGCTTTATTACAAGTTTGTATCTACGTATTCTGTTTTAAATTGCTGTTTTTCGGAAAATCATGAGTGACTATAAAACTTATACAATGTACCTACCTATAACAGCCTTAACTCAGCATCTCAGCGTCTATTTTTTCCGACAACCGAACATTTTCTTAAAGTAATGAGCTTGTACCTACGTGTAATAAACATGTACAAACGAATTTATTTTGTAGAGTTTCATTATGTGCATTATTAAGCAAAAAAGAATTAGAAATACTGAAACATACCAACGGAAGAGCGACATTACTCCCATAATGAAATTTACTATACACTAGAACAATAAACATGCAGGCCTTGTTGATATGACCTGGAAAATAAATTTTAACATTTGTTTTGCATTTCTTTCAGATAATATAATTATACATTTTTTTTCCTGTTTATATACAATCTGCCATAATACATTGAGGCATTCTACTTTTCTGAGGTGAATTTGTAGCTTGCGTGATGCCGCCGCAGGGTTTGGATGAGTTGATAAGACGGCTGTATCATCAGCGTATGTTGCTATCTTTGTTGACCTCGTTGTTGGTGTATCTGCCGTGAACAGAAGATGTAGTAGCGGAATAATTATAGATATATATGAAAGAATCTTGTAGATCTTTTTAATTCAAGTAAAGTTCTATGTATTTCTCTTCATAAAATTAATACTGGTATAATACCAAAAATGTCAATTTCCATACAGTTGCTGACATAAACAGTAGTTTATTCAAATATTCTCACATATTAAAATATTTAAGAGGGTAAATATTCACATCCTGAAAATACAGAACTTTTAGTGTTTTTAGGCGTATTTCTAAAAATACTATTCATCAATGTTTGTTTGCGGCTTGAGGATTAAAGGTGTCTTAAAAAGGTTGTTATAAGAGTCCCGTCACAATTGAAATTATTAAAAATATTTTTCTGTGTATTACACGTAAGATAGAGTCGTAAAGCAATACTACTTGTAAGCTGCTTATAAATATAAGGTTAACTCTAGCCACTGGGTGTATATTTTCGTTAACATTGAAGTGGAAATGCCTGTCATAACAAGGGACCTCGTTAAGGAACCTTAAAGATAAAATAAAAATGTGGTAAGTGAGAAGGGGGATAATAGAATAATAATATGTATATAGAGAGCAGCACTGCATGCCAAGCCATCGCTTCTTAATGACACTTTACTTATATTAACCGTTTTGTCTTTTGGTTTGCTTGGTACCAACAATTTTAACTAAATTACAGGAACTCACGCACACACGACTTTACACATATACATCCCGTATAAACTAAATTCGTTGGATAGCAGAGCTTCGTTACAATTTTTCTTCATACTTTTTTATTTTTTGTTAGTTGTCTCCAGTCTCTAACGCCGTTTTCTTCCACATTCAACTTCCTCCATCAATTTTGTTTGGGGTCTCCTTCTCTCTTTTCTTCCCGTATTCCCTCATGTTAATACTTGTTTGATTGGTCTCTCTCCTGATATTCTTCTGACATGTCCCAGCAATCGCATTCTTTGTGCTCTTATCACATCAGTTACTACTGGTTGTCCATATAGTTATTAACTCTATATTTGTTCTTCTTACCCGTAGGTTATTTTCTTCTTTGTCACCGTAAATCCTTCTTAATACCTTCCTTTCTCATACCTGACTACCGTAAATCACCGTAGCTCGTATGATTGTTTTGTATAGGTATTTTGAACTTCATATTTAGCAAAGTATTTTTTGACCTTAACACCTTTTTTAGCCACCTAACACTTTTGAACCGTTAGCTATCCTCTCTTCTATTTCACCTCTTTTCTTATTCTTGCTGGTTATTGTTCATCATTATCATCCTCAGTGTTATGCGGTCCATTTTTAGACATACACCTCCCAACGTCTTTTCCATTTTTGTCTATTGTACGCTAGTCTCATCCACTGTACTCCCTCTTGCTTGTGGATGTCATCCTTCCATCTTGTTCTGGGTCTACCGCGTCTTCTTTTCCCCAGTCTAGGTCTCCTTTCGGTAGCTATCCTGGTCCATCTGTCATCCATTGTCCGAGCTATATATCCCCCCCATTGCAACTTAGATCTCGCTTTTCGTTGTGCTATGTCGATCACCTTGGTTCGGCTCCTAATCCAATCTATCGTTTTCGTGGCTTGCAGTCTTATGGTCAGCATTTATCTCTCCAACTTTCTCTGTGCTACCTTTAATTTCCTTATCCAAGTTTCATTTAGCACCCGTGCCTCTGAGGCGTATGTCATAGTTGGTATAATACATTGACTAAATACCTGAGTTTTTTAGATGTTGGGGAAATTTGGAAAAAAAGATGGTTCTTAATTTACCGTAAGCGGCCCAGTCCAACTGCATTCTTCTAGATATTTCCTCAGACTGTATGTTTCTGGAGAACCATATTTTTTAGCCTAGATTCCTCTGCTGTTTCAATGCTCTCGTTGTCACTGATATTTATTGGTGTGACATCTTCCATGTTTGTCATTATTTTAGTCTTGGGGATATTCATATTTAGTACTATAGATTCAGCTGCCTCTTTGAACTCTATTATCATGTTTACCAGTTGATGTCTAATGCAATTATAGTTATGTCATCGGTAAATCTCAAATGCAACAGGTATTCGCCGTTAATATTATTCCCTCTTTTTTCTAGTATTCTAGTATTTTAAAAATGTCATCGAGTGTGTTAGTGAACATTTTGAGGGATATAGTATCCCCCTGTTTTATTCTACGTTAACGGGCTATGCTGTTGTATGTGCTTGCATTCTCAATGTCGCGTTTGCGTATAGGGCCTTGATCAGTTCGTAATATAGACTGTCGATCCGGCATCGTTTGAGCGCATTTATTAGTGTCCATTTCTCTATGGTGTCGAATGCCTTCTTGAAGTATACATGCCAAGTATACAGGTTGGTGGTATGCCTGACTTTTCGCGATTCGCTGGCGTAGTGTATCTATATGGTCAATTGTGCTGCATCCCTTCCTAAACGCCGCTTGTTCTGGCGGTTGGAAGAGGTCTAGACGGTCAGACAAGAGGGGAGATAGGTCTGTAGTTTTTAAGGTCTCTTTTGTCCCCTTCCTTGGATATTAATATACCTTTTGCTTCCTTCCACTCCGCTGGTATTTTTCCTTGGTCTAGGCGTTGGTTGAACAGTTGTTCTAGATGTTGTTCTATCAGTTCGATCACTATCTCATCGGGTTCAGCGGCTTTATCATTTTTCATAGATTTGAGCGCAATTTTTATTTCATATACACTTACTGATGGCATTTCCTCTGAGTAGTGCTTTGTGAGTGTTGCTCTCTTCTCATTTGGATTTATGTGGGTGCAAGTATTTGCGATGAATATAGTATTTGGTAGAACTTCTCGATATGTTTTAATATATGTTCACTTTCTACAATGCGTCTTCCAGCTTCATCTATCAAGGTTGTAATATTTGTTTTTCCATCCGCCGTTTTCCTTTTGAATGCTTTTGGTCCTCTGTTCTGTTCAATGACTTCCTTAATAATTTGATCGATATAACCTTCTTATTTCTCTGTTTCTACTATTCAGTTCTTCCTCTGTCAATTTTGCTTTCTCTTTATTTCTTCTATCAATCTTTTCCTTGGTAGTGGTAAAAATTTTCACCCGTTTCCTCTCTGTTTTTGGTTTCTCGCTCATTATTTCTTTTGCTATTTTGGTTATGGTTTCTGTTACATATTTATTGTGGTCGACTATGATTATGTTTTCGGAGTTTAGTCTATGTATGAGTGTTTGTTCCAGTTTGTCCTGGAATTCATCCTGACTTTCACATATTGTCTTTATATTCATCTTCTTTTCGTTTCTTTCTATTAGTTTCCTTCTCGCGATCTTCGTGTTCAGTACGACTCTAGCTCTGAATGTCCTATGGTCGCTACTTTATATTTGATTTAAAACTGTCACGTATTTAACAGAATTTTTATGCTCTGTGATGATGAAGTCTATCTCAGTGAATGTCTTTCCATCTGGGCTACGCCACGTCCAATTCAGATTTTCCTTCTTCTTAAAGAAAGAATTCATGGCTTTCAGTTGATGTTACTCGAGGAAGCTTATATATTCTCTATCGTTTCTAGTCCCGTATCCGTTGTTGCCCATGCTCATTTCTCCTTCTTCCCTCCCATCCTCTGCTTTCACTTCCATTTTTCAATTTTGTGTTCTATCTTTCTTTCCCTTGGAGCCATATATTTTGATTTCCCTTCATTAATTTTCAGACCCACTTTTTTGCTTTATTTTCCACTGTTTTCGTTGTATCACTTCAGTATTTCTTAGTTCTCGCCAAAATAATTATACCATCCGCGTACGCTGTAATCTGAATTAGCTGATTACGTGTAGTACATTTTCTTTTTGTTATGCTTTCTTTGACTGCTTGTGTAAAACTACATTAAACAAGATTGTTGATAATCTTTGCGATAATTTTCAGTTGATTTAATTATGAAATTAACTACAAAATAAATTATAATAAACACAAAACGCTTGCAATTATTTCATTATTTACCTTCAAATATACTTCTTTTACTGCTTTATAAATGGCCCAGCAAGCTTCAGGAAGCTTACTTATGGATTGAGGAGAAATAGCCGTACTGCATTTGTGGTGTTCCTAGAAATTTCCAGTTGCCAACTTTCTCAGAGTTACAGTTAATCTCTCTTCGGCGCTAATTGCATCTCTCGTGATTGGAGTTTGTTTAAAACTAAATTAAAGTAAAGATGATAATCATGAATGAATGTAACGCTAGAAAAGTGAAGCTTCATGATTCAAAACAGCGATTAGAAAGAGAATTCAAAGACAAACAATAATAAAATCAAATCATAAAGAATAATAAACAGCCAATTTCACAGAGACGAAATACGTTTTAGTTGACACGTACAGCAACAGCTGTCAAACTTTGTATATAAATATGGAAACACAAATGCACATTAAACTCCATAAAATTAATTAAGAGTTTGAAAGAAGGTGTTTATTATTTCAGTGCTTGGAAAAATAATACGATAACAATTTGCGGTGGCTTATGACGTGTCTAAAAAATTCTCCGGTCATAAAATTCCAACCTAACTGTTAATTTCAAGTGGAAACTATAAAATTTCCTTTTGGGTTTTATCAGATCGAGATTAATAATTAGTAATTACCAGCAATCGCGAAATCTTACATATGCCTACATAAAACCGAAAAATGACTATCTCGTGCAAAGAGCAAGATTTTGATTCTGCTATCAGTCTGATACTGCCGACACGAAGGTCTAAAAGGCCGCGATACTAGGAAGTGACGTAAAACAAGTGCCTGATTCAGAATCTACACGCATGTCGGTCATGATAGTCCAGTAAAGGAAAGGGAACGGAATAAATTTTACAATTCGTGTTTTAACTTTATGAATGAAAAAGAAAAGAAAACCGAGTTATTTAAGAGTTTTTCAAAATATGATATATTATAGTAAACCATTTTACACGAATAACTTTTTATGTCAAGGTTAAACTCCATAACAGTAAAATGACTTTATATTTGTGATTCCCATAAACAATAATCCAAGTCATCAGTTTCTATTATATTCTATTCTATTCTGATATTAGTAACGAAGATGTTCAAGATTTGGTAGTAAAATGAAAATATACGAAATTAAACCGTAGTTGGTCGTCTAAAAATAGTGATGATAGGATGACAATGACGAAAAAGAAGAGAACCGGACAGGTAGGAGGAGAAAAAGTACGGGGTGGAGTTTGACAATGCAGAGGAGGACGAGGACGATGATGATGAGAATGAGAGCTATCATAGGGGAAGAATCGAAAATATTGGAAATACGGAAAAGCCTTTTTGGCTGGTGAGAGTAAAAAAATGAGGACGAAGATAAGGATGACCATAAAGTGTCGAACAAAGGAAGTTTTTTTAAATAAAATTAAAACTAAGCATGAGAATGAGAATGAGATTGAAATTGAAAATAAGGATAAGAACGAGTAACAGAATGAGCATAAGAATGTGACTGAGGATGAAAACAAGAACGAAATTAAAAATGTGAAGAAGCTTAAGGATGAGAATAAGAGATGAAATTGGGAATGGCCATAAGAATGAGGAAGTAGACGAGACTGAGGATGAAAATAAAAATAAGAACAAAAATGAGACTGAAATCAAAATAAGAATAAATATGCGAGTGAGAATGTATTTGAGGATTAGAATGAAGATGAGAATAGCGATGGGAATGAAAAGCAGTGTTAGGTTGAAAATCTAATGGGAAGGGAGAACAATGAAGATGGAATGACAAAGAATCTGAGAATAAGGTTAACGGTAAGCATGAGTATGAGACAAAAGACAATGGGAAAAAAAACGAGAAGAAGGTAGGATCATAGGCTGAAGAACAAACTTAGAAATGCACAACATGAAGAGAACTAAAATGAGTATTAGGAGTAGGAAGACTATAGTTTTGGAATAGAGACTACAGGAAGAAATAAAAATGAGAATGATAATAATACAGCAAACACTAGAATGAGAATAATCAAGAATTAGAAGAAGATACGATTGTAAATGTTAAGGAAATGAGAATGGAGATGAAGAGATATGAAACTCAGTTTATTCGGAATAGGAAAGAAGATGACCACAAGCTGATGAAGAAGATGAACCTGAAGATGAAAATGAGCTGAAGTATAATGAAGATGCTTAACGTGTATTAAGATGGAGTGGAAATGAAGATAGTGGGGAGAAGTATAATCAAAATTATTAGATAGGGCTGAGGATGAAAATGATAATAAGAATGGGCAGGAAGATATGAATAAAAATTTAAAGAATATGAGAATGTGAAAGGGCATGAGACTGAATATAATGTTAATATATGGAAAGGGATGAAGTAGGAATAAGAATAATGGAATAGGGATGAACATGGAAACAAGGTGAGAATAGAGATAAAAATGAAAACAAGAGTGAAGATAGAAATGTGTGCGGATGAAGATGAAAATTACGTAGGAACGCGGTAAGGTAAGAATTACGGACAAGAAGAAAATTGGGAGATCATCTAAAATGGGAGGTTTATGCAGGATATTTAAAAACAAACGTTAGTTTGTTTAAGTATTATAGGTATTGAGCTTATTTGAGCGCGCCCAACATTTCGCCAAAGCATCAAAATTAAAAAAAAAAACGAATTCTGAAGGTGAAAGTGATGATTACAAGCGTTTTAGATGGGATATCTCACGAAAGCTCAATCACGCGTTTACCTGTTGAGCTTTTCCTTTAATTAAATTTATGCCACACGTCTGCGATGTCTTCAAATCGATTCTGAATTGAATTTGCTAATGTTTTGATTTCTTAGAAATGGTTTAATAGAGTCGTTGGCAAATGTAGCTACACAAATCACAAATTCATCCATTACTAAGCAATCAAAATAAAATTAAATTGTAATTTTCTCTAGCTGTGAAAATCATTCATCAGTGTCAGAAACTTACCACAATTATTCATATATACCCACGTTTTCATGTTTTGGACTGAATTTTTGCGTGTAGGATATTTAATTAAGTATTTTCGAAATATTTGATTTAGAAGCATTTACGTTTTCTATAACTGGTCTGTTAAGTAATACTTATGTTTTATTGCGATCAGGATATACATAAAAAGAAAAACAAACGTGAAAACCAATCTTCAAAACATTTTCTCCAATCTTTCCGCGTTAGGTTATTTATTTCATTTTTAATTACGTCAACCGCTTCTTCGACCTGTGTAAAACGTATATCCCGTAATTTATTTTTTGGACGCGGAAATAAAAAGAAATCATTAGCTGCTAGGTCTGGACTATACCGCGAATGACCCATTATTTCAATGTTTTGGGTATTCAAATATTCAGTCGGTCGTGCAGCAGTGTGCGCCAGAGCGTTATCTTGATGCAAGATGATCCTTTCTCTTGGACTTTTTTCGCGAACATTTTGGAGAACTTGAGGCAATCAAACTGTAGTGTACCAGCATTAACAGTACGACGATCTTCCAGTGCTACAGTGGAAACATGCCCAGTAATTTCAAAAAATGTGGCAACCATCTTTCTGGTTCGGCTTTTCTCAAGAACAACTTTTGTTGGGGCCGATTCGTTCTGAAAGACCCAAACTGCCGACTGTTGCTTTCCTTCGAGATCATAGCAGTATACCCACGTTTCATCACCTGTAATGATGTACACCAAATGAGACGATCAAGTGTAGATCTGCACCATGCCACACGGTTTTCTTTTTGAACTGGAGTCAAATTGTGGGGACTCCAACGGGCACAAAGCTTACGTACCATTAAATGTTTGTATAAAATGGTGTCGATTGCTTCCACACCAATCTTTACAATTGCTTGAATACTCCTGGCAGTAACATGCCGGTCCTATTCAATCATGTTTTGTACAAGACCAATATTCTTTTCGGTAACGGCCGTTTTTCGCTTAGGAGCTCGAAATTTGTCATTTAAGGAAAGTCGACCACGTTGAAATTCATTGTACCACCGCTTTACGGTAGCTAAGGAACACGACTTGTCACCAAACACTCGGTTGATTTCCTCAAAACATTCTTCAGGGCTTAATCCACGCGTGAAATTGCAAACAAATCCGATCTCGATAATGCTCTTTATACAATTCCATGATTTCTTGGGGAAAGGATTACTTTAAAATTATGTATTTTAAAAACCTTCAAGTATATTTGACAACTTCTACTATAATTTAACTTGTAAACAGCTACGTTAAAATGTCAAGCAAAATTTGTTTCAAAATATCACAGCCTGCTAGATAGGCTCAGCGGAAAGATAACAACCCTCGTATAACTGTTTTGTTAAAAAAGTTAGTTACAGTAGAAACTATTAGGTGGAATGGTTAAATTAGGTAAGGTGCTGTGTAATTGGTGATTATGATATGTGGTTGGAAGTTCGAATTATAGCTGTGTGCTCTTAATTTATCATTAGAAGCGTGTGTTCCTAATTTTATTTTTAGAGTTGTGTGCTCGGAAAATGTACTGTGTGTACCCAGCTAAATATTGACGTGTGTGGTGTTATTTTGTAATTAGAACTGTGTATTTAATATTAGAACTGCAAGTGCCTTATTAAATAATGAGCTGGGTGGCGCTTATTCATTTCGAGAAGTGGGTGTCGTGTCTTCATTATTAGAACTGTGTGCTCAGTAAACGTACAATGTGTATCTAATTAAATAATAATGTATGGGTTCCTATATTACCATTAGAACTATATGCTTTGTAATGACACTGTAGATACTCTATTAAATAATGGGCTATGTGTCTAATTACAGCTGAAAGTTGTGTGTTACTTTATTATACGTGTAGCTGTGTACTTAGTAAAGATAGTGTATGTAGGTATCTAATTAAATGTTTTTGTGCGTTCTCATATTTTATAATTAGAGCTATGCGCTTAGTAATGATGCTGCGAGTGCTTCATTAAATAACCGCCCTGTGTTCCTATTTCATTATTAGGCATGTGCGCTAAGTAATGATAATATGTGCACCCAATTCAATATTAATTTATGCACTTCTAATTTATAATTGGCGCAGTGTGCTTAGAAATGATGCAGTGTCTACCTTACTGAATACTTGCTTAATCTTTCGTAAAGTGTAAAAATTGTTAATACGTAACATTTACAATATTTGATACATAGTGCGTAATAAACACAATTCTGTTGAACTAACTAATGATAAAGAACAAACTGAAATTTTAATAATGGCAAATAAAGGAACAGAAGCTTTATAATGATAGAATTTTAATTTCTTCCGGTTATAAGTACAATGTAAATAATACTTAATTTCTCGAAGAATACTTGCGCTGGTAAATTTCTTTCGTAATAATTTAAAGAATATTCATGTACGACTTTAAATTGAATAACATGGAGAAATTTTTAAAACTCCCAGAAGTTGTGAGTTACCACAAGTATATCTTAATGTTCATTAATTGTTTTTTTACAAAATTTGGGGCATTAGTTAAACTACCATCGTGTATTGAATTGCGAGCACTTCTAACAACATTCGTAGTGGTTAATAGTCTTATTTTTTTATAATAGTGAATCATGAATAGAGAACGGATTTTATGCAAACTGCATATAATGTAATTTTTGCATATCTTGCGAAACAATCGATAATGTGGACGAATCACGGTGTTTAGAGTTAATTAACACTAATTACTTATTGCATATTTTGCATATTTAGGCACAGTCTGCATATTTAGACGTTTTATGCATATTTATGCATAAATTTTATATTTTTGCAGAAATCTTATGTTTTTATTTTTTTCTAATTGGTTTTCAATTTTATGTAACAGTGGTTTTTTATAACATCATAGCTTGTTTTGCATTTTGTATGAGTAATGTCGTAGATAGTTTATTCTAAACGTAATTAATTTTCTCAGATGTTGGGTAAACACTAGGTTCTGCAGTAAGCCCTTGTTTATTGTAGATAGATCTTGTATATTGTAATATTTCTTTGAACGTTTAAATCCCTTCTTACACTTCATTCTTTCTAAAGTACTTGTGCTTGCTATTAGTAATTTGATGCTATTGTAGTTTAAGGCTTTGGCTAGAATGTTTCAACTATTTTATGATGCATTTCTGGTGAAGTTCATTGTATTTGTATAAATCTTTACCTTTAATATTTGAAATGTAGTTCTCAGATTAGCTTGAGATATTCATACTTTTAAGACATGTCATTCAAAATACGCTACCACATGTAAGCCCTTGTTATGAATAGCTATTTTAAATTACATGCTTTACTTTTTCAATACGGGATTACGGGAAATTCCGAATTATTTACAATCTTTAATGTCTTTAAAGTAGCAAATCCCTACTCCCTCCTGCGTTAAATTTGAATTTGAAGAGGTGAAATGGTGCAATTATTTTGGAAAAATTTAATTCGGCAATGAAAAAGAATCCTGGTTGTGCTGTTTTAAAAAACATAAATAGAGTTCTCAATGGCGAATTTGTTTAAGAATTAAATTTAGATCCTAATATAATTTCAAAATTTGCAACTGCCCCATGCACGTCGGTAGATGTTGAACGATCGTTTTCAATTTACAAATACATGTTTA
>JABXWE010103768.1:0-21413 GCA_014611495.1 Limonius californicus | reverse complement strand
TAATAGTTACACAATTGCAAAGTTATTATTTTAGTTTTTGTTTTAGGTATACGGCTTATACGACGAATTACCAACAGCTACTAAATTTTCCTAAAAAACTTATTAATTAGTTATATGAAAATTCACTATAATTGCAAGTCATAGTTATTAACCTATTTCAACGAAGAAACGAATTTTGTTAGGTCAAGGAAAGACGTCCTTTCTCATGTGGTCCATGACTGCCATTAACGATCATATGGCGTGAACAATCGTGATAGAAGCAATTACCAAATGCAATATTTGCAGGTATTTAATGATTGCCAAATCGACGCAACTAATTAATAATTATTAAAAATTCTGACCTCCATTTGTAAGACCCATCGAAATTGACTTCTTGTTCCTGTCGCAGGATTGGAATTGGTTCGGTTGATGGTCCTTGAGGAGCAGCAGCAGCCAGAGCCAACAAGGCGAATCCAACGATCTGGAAATTAAAGTTGTTTGAACTATTATTTTATTTAAATCTGATATTCATAGACGTATTGACTCATAACAGGAAACTTCAAGTGAATAATTTATAATGTGGGCGAAGTTACGAAAGCTGGGCTCTTAAATAATTAATCAGAAGCCAATTTCTCCGACTAAATGACATTTAAGAACACAATGCAGGTTAAGGTAGAGAAACTGTGGATCTGTGATTCAAAAGGCGCATCCAATGCATGTTATGTAACTTGAATAACACTTCTCGCTGAAATATAACGCGATTTTCTTTTTTGTCACATTACGTTGAGTGGTCTTATACAAAGCGAATGGAAGCTATGGAGACTCGGATTATCTTCGGTAATTATTCATTTGACGAAAAGATTATTGTTTGATTGTATTTCAGTTATAATAGTATAACAGATTTTTTTAAATACGAATCCATGGTTATGTTTCATCCCTTTCATATAGTATTTTTCCGTTCATATTATAGTATAAAAATATTATAGCACTGCATAAGTTTTTTAGAGATGATGCTGCTCTTTTAGTTTAAAATTAAATTTCACATCATTATTTGTAAGAACTTTAAAAAGTATAGAATTTGGAGAGAAAATTGCAACTGATTTAGAACAAGGGCAATAGACAACCCTTAGAAGTTAAACATATTTTGTTTTATATGCAGCAAGCGTACGGGTTATAAACAGGAAAATTGAAACAATTTATGCTATTGGTTCTAATTAGCTGAAATAATAGAATATTTTATTACAGCAAATGTTTGTTACATATTGAAAGAAAGTAGAACAGAATGGCATGTTCGTGTTCTAAGTATTGCATATTCATGTTAAAAATTCAAACTTACTTCGTCTGTATTTTGTGCTACTCCCTTTTGCTACTTCTAAAGCAGAAACCATGGTAAAACTTGTAAAGCCAAAATAGAGAAATATAAACATAGTTTTTTTTAATACCACACAAATATTGGGTCTATAGCTAAACAAAAATTTTAAGCTACATTTTCTAAAAAAAATCTTATAATATTTTTAAGGCAATATAATCATAAATAAATGCTGTATCTATTTGTTAAAAAACAAGCGTATTTAAAAAATTGTACATATCGTTATAATTAAAACATACCTGTATAAAAATATCAGTTATTTATATGCAAGCATATTTATAAATACGTCAGTGCCAAAAATCGGGGTCTTCATAATTTTTACTCCTCCATTGCAAACAAAATAACGTTTACTGGAGCCTTATAAACGTCTCCAGTTTTATAACTTATCTTACGGTCTATTACTTGTCCTGAAATATTGCATAATTACACTGATATTTAATAGTAGGTGGAAGAATAAACAATATTTTCCGAAAAGGAAAATAACCGTTTCACACACTTTTGTTTGACTCATATCTGGTGACCCCATGATTCACTGTTTATTGCCCATAGTTTGAAAGTGAGAGCGTGAGATTTTTTAGGTTGTCACGAAAATCGAGCTTATCCTTCATAATAAACGCAGATCTATAAATAAATCTTTCAGGATGTTCAGTGAGTTTATCTACGCGGAAGATAATAGCGTACACATTCTTCTAATAGCAGAAAACTTCTGGTAATGCCAAGGTCGCCACGAATGCCTCCACGAATTCGATAAAATTAATTTACAATAATAATTGAAGCCTAATTGGTAGGTTAGTAATTATTCTATTACACAATGCTTCTCGTTTAAAAATAGTTAATAATATTAAACCTGTAGAGTATTGAACTGACATTGTAAAATATTTTCTCATGATACAAGTTCACACGTAAAGGTATTTATTTTCTTCTGTCTTTAATTTCTAATTATTAAATCTAAGTGACGATTAAACAAATCGCTTGACATTTTAGTTGTAATAAGCAAAGAAGTTAAATAATTCCAAGTAGTAAACAAAGTACCACTCATTCGTATTTCAACATTCCCATTAAATGGCAAAGTTAAAGTGCACAATAATTACACCATCACTATACCGCCTGTGTCACACCGAAACTAATCATTCATGCATTATGAAGTTTTCTTTTACCTTGATTAACGCTCTTTCACACGTCTTAAACGCAGAAGTGTTGTTTTTCGTATTTCGTTAGCTTTTTGAAGGTTCCAGTCATTATTAATGCAACACAGTCTATAAAATTTACATATCGTCGTAATTTCGAGAGATTGCTAAAAATCTACTGCGACTTGGCCATAACTTGCCATTTACTTTCAAATTTTTATAATTATATTGTAAACACCGTTAATGTTATGATTGTTTATATGTAAATACCCAATATTATTGCAATAGTTTGATTCCTTTATTATTTGAATAATTTTAATTATTTTGTGATCAAAATTTGAATGATGAATAATTTTGGGAAAAACTGTCTACTTAATTCTATATGAACGTGTTTTGGGTGCTTAATGAAAAATTAGGCAGATATGATTATTTATATGTAGCTTTTATTTCAATATTTGGATTGGTTTGTGAGCCTATAATTAATTTGGCCAGCTCCATTTTACGTTACAAATTAAACAGTATTTTCTATGTTTTGCAAAAATCTTATTGAGTATTATCCTTTTTCAATTGAGCAATCAATGAGGCTTTGTATTTTTAATAGTAACATTTTCTTGAAACATTTTAAAGATCACAAAAGACGAATTATATAAAAAAGCAACGACATGATCATGTTATCTAAATCGCATCAGTTATCTGAAAACAAAGGATAATAATGTGGTTTTTGGGACAAGTTAAATAATGTAGTTTTCTCTCGTTATGCAAATAGTCTCCTACTTTTAAAATATTGTGTTTTTCTAATATTTTAAATGAGAGTATGATATGCCAAAAAGAAAAAATATATAATCTAATTTGTTAAACAGGATAAGAACTTAACTTAAAATAGATTTTTTGAAAAAAGATGTGTTTTTATTTAATACTCTATGTGCAGTTAACTGAATACTTAATCAGAAATTAAGCACCTATAAAAAAGATCATTATACATTACATCCTACTAGTTTCAATTACAGAATTCCAATTATTTAAACGTTATAGACCACTGGCCTATACAGAGAGCAACAAGGAGAGTTTTGAACTTGAGGTAAGTTATATGTAAATTCTTTAAGATTGATTAGAACACAGTGAACTATAAACAGAGTGGTCAATGGTTCCTTTTAGTTTTTCTCTTTTTGTCTAATAGTTTTGCCTCTTTTCTGGTTTCCTATTTATGTAATCTGTATTACTTGATATTTAAATTTATAATTGTATTTGGGAATTTCCACCAAAAGCTTTCACAAAACTATTTTTCAAAACATTTAGAAATTCGATTTAAATGCAAATTTGTAATTTGAGACGTGCAATTTGCCTTAACTTCCTGTACTTGTGGTTTCACTTTCAGTAAAACATAATTTTAGCTGCGCTATAAATGGAATGAAACAAGACAAGTACCTTTCGAACTTTACACAAAAGTTATTTAGTTTCAGTGTCAAGTGTACATGCAAAATCAAACAAATCAATTGAGATGAAACACGAAATACAATACAAGAAACGTGTGGAAAGTTATACTTCTGCTTAGCACGACTCGGCGATGCCCTTTATTTAGTAAAAATATTGTCACCTTATTGCAAGTATAACCGTCCATCACAGCATTTACTTACAACTAGTTTCATGGTGGCTTTTGGGCGTTGGGTAATCCAATCACTAGAACTGATAACTATGGGTTTAATGGGCTGGGACCAATATTTATACCGAGGAATCTTCATGATTATTCCCCACTTCCACAGCCTGGGGCCACTTTGCCCCAACGCCCGAACTCATCTTAAACGTGTTATGTACCCCTCTCCGAGCAGAAGTCATATTTACCCAATTTCTCATTGTTATGATTTAACCCGACCTTCTCCTTATCTGCTACTTATGCTGCCTGACGCCAAGAATACTCATGGATCGTGACAGTTGCCTTAACACCTATGCTTCCGTATTAGCAATTTGCCAAAATGATATAAATTTAGTCTTAACAGTAAATCTTTTATGTCCAAACTAATATCGTCCTTGTAATCAACGCGGCTTTCCCCACGTTTTAAAATCTTCTAGGTAAATTAAATAATTTTCATCAGCATTCAAAATATTAGTGAAAGACGTGTAAACCGTTGTCACAGCTCACTAAATCTATTTCACTTTAATTCTAGCCTATGAAATTTATTATTACCATTACAATGCAGTACATTTCTTTGAAATGCCTAATATTCTACATGGTGGCAATTAAATACTTAACCGAAAAGAACGTAAAGAATGATAAAAAACGTATCGATCTGATACATATGATTATCTAACACCTAATTATAACAAATTTGCATAAGAAGAATTCTGAATCTAATTAAAAGATTATAAATATGCATGCTGAAAGATGAGCCATTGGGAAATTTCGCGTCTTCTCCTTTAATATGACATGACATTTCAGCTGAGATACTTAAGTAAAGAAATGGTTTCACCATAATCCGAAAAGTACACCTACTATTCGTATCATTTATGGAACCGACAGAAATATGAAGTGTGAAAGCAATAACAATATGTGTCTAGGCATCATTAGGATTCGATAATAAGTGTTCTTGGAACTGAAATGGTTGCACAACTGGATTATATCAGAGTTGCCAAAAATACATGAATGGCTTTTAGTGGAAGTAGGCTCAAAAATCAAATAAGAATGTGTAACTACCACCTACCTCTTCAGAATATTATTAATTATGGTTTTGTTACATCAGATTCGGAAAACTAAGCATACAACGAAAAACCTAGAAATTTTATTGGTAATACAAGTTTAGGAAATACTTATTTTTATATACTATTCGTTCTACAGAATTAGAATCAAGTTTATTTTTATGGCTTTTTACAGAAATCTCAATAAATTGTAGATTTTTGATGAATTCGTCTAGAAGAATTTGACAGATATGTTCATTTACGATTTGAAAGTGACTATTAGTTTCTCAGCGATAGGTATCTTATTTATGATATAAATGCCTTGTACATTCCCAGAGCAAGCCTACATAAAACAACACATTGCGGTTAACTAACAAATAAAAATAAATGATATTAAGTTTCTTCAATGCCTTTAATTATTAAAAAGACCTCAAAAGAACAATTGTGATGGTAGACTATTTAGCACATCGAAATAGCGTTTGTATAATATTGCAAGTTAACACCAACTTGGGATATACGAGTTGCGATCTTAAAGTTGCCTGACTGGAAGTGCACAACGGTGACCGAAACTGATTGCGTAGTATGAGCTGCTATTTGGGTCACAATTATTGTTCCTAAATGTAACAAATAATTATAGAATTTTTTAACAATACATCTTTAATAAGTAGGCCTTGTGAATAAATAATATTGTGCCAGTTGTCAAACAACTAATGCTATTTTATTGGTAATACTACAAAGTAAATTATGTAATATAACTGTAATTGCACGATGTAATACAAGGTGATTTAAATTGTTGTTTCTTCAGTCGTAGATTGTTATTGGAGTTTCAAGCTAAGTTGTTAATCGGCAATATAGTCATAAACAACAACTAATATACATACATACTTACATTTTTCGAAATCTATACCGTATGTAATCAAAACTCAGATGCAGGGTGTTAATGAATACGTGTTACAAATGTATAGAGTATGTAGGGAATTCAAAATGCACCAACTTTTAATAAGAAACTCACATCCGGAAACGCATCGTTAATTTTTGCTACCCGGTGCTATTTCAAGATCGTAAAACCCCTAAAACAGTTGTAATTTAAAGTGAGAATTGTGAAATTTAATAACCAAATTTAGGAAAGTTTAACAGAAACTACGAACAAAATAAAACATTTTTTCCATATAAGGAATCAATTTCGAATTAATGTCAACGTATTTTACAAATAATCTTTTTTACAGACATCCGCCAGTTTGAAATGCAAATAAATATAAATTTTTGATTATCGTGTGTGGAAGCCTTTGGAATTAACTATAATTTAAATCAAAGCTTTTTAAAATCTTAAGGACGGTCCTGAGTGTATCAGTATATAAAACTCCTGTAAATCTGGCGGTCTCTTCTTATAGTTAAGGTAGGATCACCTGTATCTATCAGCCCCTGGGAAAATAATTTCCTTAGAATATTCCTTATGATGTACTGTATTTAACGATGTCGTCAAGCAGAATCACTCACTTTTTAACTTGATTTGGAAAATGCAACACATATTTCCCAATTCCCTGCAGTGCAATACAAGATTTTTTTGCACCATTTTTCTTGCGATATTATACGTCTACATAAACAGTAACATTAAATAAGGCAAGCATTTATAGAGATTATTTTATTAGGAATATGTAGAGGTTTAGGTTCGATTCTTAGAAGCCACTGTCTATAACATTTAGGTAGTTGTGTTAAAGAGTTTGGCGTCTCTACCTTAGTAGGTATCATCTTTAAATGAACCTCTCCCTGTCAGCTATTTGATTTCTACTTCTGGACATAACTCATAAGCCTCCTCTAAACTTTTCCAGTTTTCTCTATCTTGTGCTTTATTGGCCCAGGTTCTCGTTATTCTTTTGACATCATCCGTCCAAGGACTTGATGGTCTGTCTCTGCTCCGTTAACCTCTCTTGGTCTTCACTCAATGGTCCTTTTTGTCCTTAAATGAATACCTAGGTGTGAAATGTAAGATAACAATACGTGGCTGACGAGTAGTGTTTGGAAAATTACCTTACTTATAATATTTTCCGTCACAATCATAGATTTTCTTATAAATTAACGAGTTTTTTCGTAGTAGTTCATTCTATCCGCAAAATAGCAAGTTTGTTCCATTTCTCCTTTTTCACTTTTTTTACATTTCTGTGAATTTCGTTCTAAGGAGAAATTTCCAATGAGTTGGCAACGCTGTTGCCAAAAGTCGCTGCTATGTTCATATGCAGCGTGTTAATTTGTGAAACCTAAAAATAATTTTGGTAAAGAGTAAAGAACTTTTAAGTAAGCATAAAAACTTGATGAAGTAACGTTGTTGCATGAGTCAAAAATAAGTACAGTTAAATCATGATTAAAACAGAAAATAATGTTTCTCGTATAAAATTTTGATATTTTTTTTAAACACATTTTTTAATATAAAATCTGAAATCAGAGCTTCAGCGAGTAACGCGAATATATAAAATCCTCTTTAAGCATGGTAAATCGCATCGGAAATACAGGAAACGTTTAATTAGTCATTATTGTTAACGACGCAACACACAGAAGTTAGACTTGCTGACAGCTGAGTTACATTGCGTCAACGTCCAAACAAGCGAAGTACACAGAACTGACTACTACATCACTACAACTCTCCGCCTCACACTGATTTCTCTGTACAATAGCTTTGTGCATGACAAAGAAAATTAGTACAAAGTAAGAGAAAGCAGTCGCTGGAGTATAAATTGAGATGATAGAGTTGATTACTTTCCGAATAATCTCTGTGTTTTCGTCCTGTTTTCAAATATGAAGGATAAATTGAAGAGATGGCAATTTAAAGACACCGATGAGATGTTGGAACCGCAAATGACACTGAGCAAGTTCTCTAAAGGAGGTTCTAGCACTGTTTCCCAAACTTTCAGGTTTTGCGGTCCCCTTTTTAAATATTTTATGAGGTGCGCTCCCCTTTTTAGCGCGACGGAATTTTCCCCGAGCGCTGGAGAACGGCCCAAGAAATTATGACAATATATATTACAACCATCAGAGGAAATTAACGTAATTTTTGAAAAAATTGGTACTTTGGTCAAACAACATAAACAGTGAAGACACAGAAGTGTTTATTAATTTAAAAACATTTATTAACGATAATAAACCCAGCCATACAAATGTATGTGTCATTTTTAAATGCATAGAACATCATTTAAAACCGTTATCTAAAACTTTTAAATGTAACTTCTTTGAAAATGACCAAATACGAGTAGATAACAAACCCGTTTAAAGTTAGTGAAGTACAAAAAAGAAACGACAATTTTCATCGGCAGCCATTGTCAAGTTTTGAACTGGCAAGAGGAATGCTGTGCAATTATATTGCCATTTCCTCCATCTTACCTTTGTGAAGATGCCTTCTATGCAGTAGCTTGTATAAAATTGAAATACAGTAACTGTATATCAGTATCTAACGTGAACTAAGAGTAGCGATTACTCACTTAGAACCAAACTTGAACAAGTTATGCAGTTCAAAACAGGCGCATTTAAGTCACTAGTTTGTCTAAATAAACTGTTAGTAAATTTTATGTAGTTAAGCATTAAGTTAAGATGATTTATATTAGTTTCAGTAGACTAATTTACGTTCTACTATTTTTCTGCTGCGCCCTTTTCGAGATATTTTGCTCCCCCTAAGGAGGCTTGCCACGTAAAAAACCATTTATGCTAAAGAAACTTCTACAAGCCTCGGAAACCGGACGGAAAAAACGAAGACGACACTGGCTATGGAAATGGACAGGAGAAAGAGAATACAAGTATATATATTTATATTGGATTCTGGAACGTAAGAACAATGAATGAGGCAAGTAAAACAAATCAAGTAGCAAAAGAAACGGACAGAAACAATGTAGAAGTACTGGCACTGAGCGAAAAGGGCAAGGAAGCAGCACAATCCTTAATGGAATGGGAAGAAATATCAGACCGAATAATCATGGCTAGATTCAAAACTAGATTCTATAATACAACCATAATCAGCGTATATGCGCCAACAAATGAAAAAGAAGAAGAGATTAAAGAAGAATACTACGAACAACTACAAACAACGTATGAGTTAATAAAAAAGAAGACTAAAAGAGACATACTGATAAAAGTAGGAGATATGAATTCAAAGATAGGACAAGAACATTGAGGTAGAGAAATGACAATGGGAAGAGAAGGAATAGGAACAGCTAACGAAAAACCGATAGATTTTTGCATGCATAATAGCTTAGTATTAGGAGGCAGCTTGTTCCCACATAAAAACATACATTAAGTAACTTGGACGTCCCCCGACGACAAAACAAAAAATCAGGTTGACCACATTGCTATAGAAAGAAAGTGGCGACACTGTCAACTAGACATCAGGGCTATGAGACGAGCAGATGTAGGGTCAGACCACAATCTAATGAGAGCAAAGATAAAGATAAAACTAGCAAGAACAAGAACACCAAATAAAAGTCAAAGAGAAAAATATAACATACAATGGCTGAGCAGAGATATAGCAAGTATAAAACAATATAGAAAATGGCTCCGAAAAAAATATGCCGCAGAGGGAAGAGGGAAACATGATGGACTGCACCGTAGAAGAAATATACAAAAAAACAGCAAAAGAAACGATAGGGACTCAAATAGGGACGAATAAAACATGGATGTCCAGGAAAACCTGGGAGACGATTGAAGAACGAAGACAACTAAAACAAAATATGCTAGGAACCAAAAACCAGGAATATAAAAAAGTACTCGAAGAAGCATATCGACAGAAAAATAAAGAAGTGAAGAGAAGTGCGAGGAAAGACAAAAGAGAACACCAAGAGGAAATGATGAAAAAGGCAGAGGAAGCAGCAAGAAATAACGATAGCAAAACATTATATGAAACGACAAAAAGCTTTAGGGAAAAAGGTAACAGAACCGTAAATAATGCACGTGTGCGTGATAAAAATGAAAAATAATAAAAAACGAAAAAGAAGATATAGAAAGATGGATGTAATACTTTAGTGAACTATATAGACAAGGAGAAATAGTTCAACAGCTCGAAGAAGAAGAAGGAAATGAAATAATGTTGAACTTAGAAATGGCACAATTTACGAAAGAAGAAATAAGAAGTGCAATAAAACAACTAAAAAATGGAAAGGCAGCGGGTATAGACAATGTAACCGCGGAGTTGCTGAAGACCGATATAGAAACATCAACTGAGATATTACACACACTAATAAATAAAATATGTAATGAAGAGCAGGTACCGAAGGAATGGAAGCAGGGCATGATAGTAAAAATACCTAAGAAAGGAGACCAAACTAAATGCGGAAATTGGAGAGCGATAACCCTGCTATGTGTAGCAAGCAAAATAATGACGAGAACAATATTAGAGAGAATGAAAAGAGAAAAACACAAAGTAATAAGGCAAACCAGGCAGGATTCAGAACCAAAAGAGCATGCGTAGACCATATTTGTACGATGAGAATAATAATAGAGCCAACCGTGGAATGGCAGAGCAAAGTATACTTCAACTTTATCGACTTCGAAAAGGCGTTCGACCGAATCAATCGAGAAAGAATGTGGAAAATCCTAAACAATTATGGAATCCACCCAAATATATATTAAGATAATCAAACTGTTTCGTGAAAATTACACCGCCAAAATCATACATAATGTAACATTGACAGACGAAATAAAAATTGAAAATGGGGTACGCCAAGGGTGCATACTGTCCCCTACAATATTTCTAATACTAATGGACTGGGTGATGAAGAAGGCTACAGGTAATAAAACCGGGATAAGATGAAACGCATTTGGACAACCTGAGGATCTTGAATTCACACATGGCATCTGCCTGCTATCCGAAAGAAGACAGCACATACAAAAAGACAGAGAAAGTTGCGAAGGAAGCAAAGAAAATAGAGCTGAAGATAAATACCGAAAAAACAAAGATAGTGAAAATAAACACACCAACAGAAATGTGAATACATAGATAGATAGAATAGAAGGAGAAGAGATAGAAAATACTGGAAGATTACCTAGGAAGTATACTGCAAAATAATGGAGGAATAGAAGAAGATATACAGAACAGAATAGGAAAAGCACAAAACGTATTCTACTTGCTTCGGAAAACATGGGATCCGACGAGCTGTCTACAAAAACCAAGATCAGAATATTCAATAGAAATGTAAAAAGCGTAGTATTATACGGAGCAGAAACATGGAAAATAGATAGAAAAAATACAAGTGTTTATCAACAAATGCTTAAGAAAAACTCTAAAAATATATTGGCCCAACAGAATTACTAATAAAGAATTGTGGGAAAGAACACAGCAAGAACCCATAACAAAAGAAATAAAAAGGAAAAAGTGGAAATGGATAGGCCACACACTAAGGAAAGATGAAAACGACATAACCAGACAGGCACTAGAATACACCCCTACCTGAAAAAGAAAACAAGGCAGGCCAGTAGAAACATGGAAAAGAAGTATAAATAGAGTATTAGAAGAAAAAGGGAAAACGTGGATGGAAATAAAGAGAGAAGCAAAAAATAGAGAACAAAGGCGGGAAATTGTAGAAGCCCTACGCTCCGAACGGAGTCAAGAGGATTACGTAAGTAAGGGGGCGTGCCCCACTGTTTGGGAAATGCCGTTCTAGAGTTTTAATTATGAGAAATTCCTAAAAGAGTGGAGAGCAGCTACTAGAATTACACTACGTATACCTTCTTTAGAAGAATAGATGGTGATAGAGATTTAAAAGTTTAAGAAACACAGGTGATGTGCATTTGAATTGATGCCAACAGAACAAGCAAAATTGAAGTTGAACGTTTAAAAATTTTTATTCTGACACCGTCTGTACCACTAAAGTATGAATACAACCTATTACAGTATTTTAATAGTCGTTTGGAAATTTTCTACGTATCTGAGTAGTCTTAGGTATTTACAACGCGTCATGAAAATGTTTAGGACGATCATATAACACTGGTTATTCTGTATATTGTGCAATTCAACAGCAGTCGTTTTCTATTCGCTTAATTAAGAGGTATACAAGCTTCGTTTTGTATTTGTGGTTTAAAAAATTTAAAATAATATTTAGTTAAAATATACGTATCCTACAAAAGCGTAGAGTATTTTATTTTTAAGTGAAATGTGTTAATGAACATATTTTGAAATACAGGATTAAACTTTCATACTCAATATTTATTACAATTTTTAACTAGAATATAATTTTCATGTCAAAATATGCCCTCCATATAATTAAGCTAGCACAGAATATCTTGCTATTGTAATTTCTACATGAATGTCTCCGAAAAATAAAAGTCAAGATAAATGTTGACAGTGAAGTAAGCAATGGCCGGATGATCCTGACCTTATGCACCCGAGCTGCGCTATTTCGCAAAAGCACTTTTTTTCCACATGTTACTTTTTTAACCAATTCACGAATATGACATCTAATTTATAAATTGTACATCTGATAAACTCAACTTAGTTTAAATTTTTTGTAGAATCGTCTCAATAAAATTCAAGGTTTATTGCAGATATCGTTATTTATTACTTGCTGTAGTATCCTAACTCTTATATTTTATAATAGATTTGATAAAAAAATAAGACACATTGCCTTTCTAAAATGTAAAGCATTGTACTGGCATTTTGTAAAAATACTGTTAGACATCCCAAATGTAAAATCGTTCTGCTGTAATGATATAGTTTAACATAAGATTATTAATTTATTCCAGCTACAGGTTTCGTTTACTTGTAGGATTCTTTTAATGTAGAATAAATATGTTCATTTGTCTGATTTTTCTCACAGTGTGGGAACATTTTTTACAAATAATTATAAGGTTGTAAAAGAAATTAATCAAATTACACTTACAAAAATAAAATAACTGTTACACGAATTTTAAATGATGTGTTATATTAATAATATAATAAGAAGAATTCAAAATATGCAAAAATATAAATTTTGAAACTGTTATATTTTAATATTAATAAAAGACAATTTCAACAGGTACGACAAACATAATAATAATAATAATAATATTTGGAAACTGATGTTTTTTGAAAATTTAAATATACGGAATGTATTCACAATTCACCGTATGATAGGTTTGGCTACAGCTCTACATAGATTCAGCAGTAAATTGTTTATTAGCTCGTCTACCATCTACATGCACATGAAGAGTCTACGTAATAATGTTCCATTATATCTTGGTTGACAAAATATAGCTAACACGGTTATCCAAATTCGTATTAGTGTGTTAATGCGTGTAATAACCATTAGACACAAACCATTACATTATATAATAGCTCTAAAACGGCATTGATAGATTGCAGTATGAGCAAGTTCGTAAGTGCAGTGCTTCGCTCTTTTTCATTCTCAAATTATTATTCTGCAAGCAAATACGGAAATAAAAGCATTAAAACCCGTATTAGACTTTCCTCCATTTTATTCTGAATTTCTTAAAGACTGATATTCCTAAAATGTAGTTGCAGTGTTTGTCTCCATAAAGTAGCCCAGCTAAGTGTTCGATTAGGTATATCAATATGGCGATTGTTATTGTACTGGCCGATTTACACCTACATTTTGCTGTTAATGTATGTGTACACAAAAAGCGAAACTGCAACTTTTGGTAATGGTCATCTTATAGCCGACACGTAAGTTCAATAACTACCATAATTTTTGTAAGGTTTTTAATATAAATAGGAATTAGGAGTATACAATATAGACGTATTTCTAATTTGAAGATGAACTTTTTTCCCAAGACCCTTAAAAATATTTACATTTATTATAGATAATCTAATAGGAAATTAACTTATTTAGTGAATTCAAAGCTTGTATGCTTTAAACCTGGAAAATATGTTGTTAAAACCAAATAAAGGTCATGTTCAATTAGTGTTTGTCATCTCCGTTGATTTTGTTTGGATTGATCTGGTGTCTAGCTTTTGAATTCTCTGTTTCGTTTTGCTTGTTCGTAGTCGTAATAATTGTATGAAGGTATTTGAGGTGTTTATCAAACTTGACTGTGAGTTTTTCACCTGGAAAACAATAAGATATGAGATTTGTGTATTATGTTCGACAATTGTCAACTGACATGTAATTTTGGAGGAAAATGGACCTTTCTATTGTATGTTCTTTATGAGTAATATTTGGATATAAGTGCGAAGAACATTTTAATATGATTTTGATAATCATTAATTGTAATATTAATAATTTAAAGTGATTTATGTTTAAAGTGAATATGAATTTTGTGAAAAAAAATTGATATGTTTTTAAATAAAGAATATGGCTATAATTTTAGTTTTGATGTAAATGATATTTTCAAAAAGTTATTAACATATTTACGGTTTGGTTAATTTGTGTTAATTTCATTCTGCTTTCCTAGTGGTTAAGGAAGTCACATGTTTTTTGTAAAATGTACTTATTTTTGTTTGTATTATGATGTTGCTACGGACGCTCGTCTGGCGAGTCAATTATAATTGTAATTTTGTGTGTTTATTATATCCTGTTTGAATAAAATTATGTTATTAAGTGTTACGGTACAAATGAGCGTTTTTCGTTACTTACATTAACTGTATGCATTTCAGTTATGCAAGCCACAATATGTAGGTACACAATTAAAGAAAAAGGTGTACATAAGGAAATAGAAGAAAAGAAGATGTGATTAAAGAAGACGATGATTGTTGTAGTTTCGATTTAATATTAATAAAATTATAAAATCATAACAGATAAGTTGAACATCAATAAGTAGAAGATTTGACAACTCTTGAAGTGATGAAGATATTATTGCAGAGTACTTTTCGAGTGAGAACGCAATTTCAAGATAAGATAGTTGGTTCGTGTTGAATGGGCACCCGCCTATTCTGCGCTAATTACGAAGTCATTTGTAATGAAATACTGCGATAGTGAGATCAATCGGTCACCCTATGAAACTGACTTAACACCAACACATTTTTCTCTTTTTCCTAAAGTGGAAACTGTTCCCATGGGAAACAATTTCACAGCGTAGATATTAAGAAAAATGTAACCAAAGCCGAATTAAAAGCAATTTCCAGAAACTTTTCTGTAGGTTGTTTTCAAAAATTTTTATAACGTTGCTATAAGGTATTAAAGAAACTGCAGATTACTTTAAACGAGTATCAAATATTTTTTGTGTTACTTACAATCTGTTTCTTTTTATTGTATCAGTCAGGGAATTAAATTGCCAAACTTCCTATGTTTGTACATATGTATGAACGGTGTTTCAAATCCTTCTAGTCTAGCGGATTTAACGAAGTAGTAGGTATTGTCGTCGGCTAACGAGTGTGCATGATCAACAAATGCAGTTAACGGCCTCTTCCGAGAAAATTCGGCTTATTGCTATTGGAATCCCTGCATCACTGTTCTACATAAAAAAATTTTTTTCGCTTTGAGAATATGCTGGAGCCAGGTTGTAGTAAATGTTTTCAAAGCATCTACTAGACTGCTGTTATGTTCACTTTAAATTTTCAGTTTTATATGAATTGATTCCGTAATTTGTTTACCGCTTCGTAGGAATCAATATCGTTATTTTAATTGAAGTCTTATTTTGGGTTACTATTTTCGCTATTTTGTTTTGTCTTGAAAATTGAGTTATGGGAGGCCAGTTCCTTTGATCCCTTGAAGGTTTCTCTTTATGGGCCAATTTTCTGCCCACCCGATTCTCTGAAGTGTTGATCTCAGCAATTGCACGTGGTAATTCCTTCCAGATCTTTTGCGTAGGATTTCGAAATGTGGTGCAATATCGTTTGGGAGAAGTGAGGTCCCGTTGCCTTTTTGAGTTAGTCCATTTTCGATCTTTGGGGGCTCCGGTCGCCCGTACGAGGGCCGTAATTACGTTAAGTGCTGCAGGGGCGGCTCTTGTTTTTTTTTTGTAAGGGGTATCTGTTATATGTTCTCCGTCTCGCTGTTGTACCAAGGGGTATTTAACAGGCCGTCGGCTACTGCCCGATTAAATAGGAATAACTTGATTCAACCCCAGAAAAATGCAATTCTTTAGTGAATTGACCAATCGCCTTTCGGCGGATCAACTTCGAAGCCCAACTCCCGTGGTTCCGCAGCTATTTCTTCATACCATCGAAGGGTCCTGTCTTCGCTTGCATTCATCGTTAGCAGCCTTTTGGAAATCGCCGGCTTATTGTGCCGGTCTCGTTTTAAGCCATCCACCGGAATTCAAGGTAAAAACTTTCAGTTTTGTGTTGTGACAAACAAGTTTTTTTGCTCGCGTCAACTTGCAGAATTTCGCGATATTGAACCTTTTTTTTGTAGGCAACCTAAAAGCGATCTTCAATCGCTATTCATTTATTGTTTGTAAAAGATATCAATATAGTAATTTTTCCTGTAAACTACGCCATTGACCACACAGATTCATCATAGTATAAATATTGTGCGTCAACGGCGGCGTTTCCTGAACGTTCAAGCATTTTAATTGTAACTGTAATTAAAACTTTGGCGTTATAACTCGTGTCATTTTTATTGTATTGCCACACTCTTAACTATTTTATTATATGTGTTTCAAAGTTTACTGTCTCTTATTGTGTCTTTTGTACTTGCTGGTGTAAGAATTTTGCAAGCTTTAAATATATAGGAGGAGGCACGATCACGATAAGTTCCATTCCCATAAGCTGTTGGCTTCTCGGCCTTCCAGGAGGACCTACAACCAGCTGGATTTGGAAGGTGGCGCCCACTTATTTTGACTCGCCCTGTACACAACTAAAGATTTTCTCCCACAAGCGATTTTCACGAACTCCCCCTACCCCTATGAGCTAAGCTGTAGGCCCTTTTCCATCAAGTTAGTTACGAATCGTCGAAAAAGCTCGATTGGCCTGTAACAAATTGGCGCCGTAACGTGGGTCTTTTTCTGCGACCGTAACAAATTGGCCCCGCAACGTGGAGCTTTTCCTGCGACCGTAACACTGCTTACTATTGCGTTTCCTTCTAAGAAGTGAAATCCCTTTATTCCAGTACCCTCATGCACTCTCGTTAGTCGACAGCAACAGTTAGGGTAGAAGTAGATCTTTAATTTTTGTAATCTTTAATTATTCAACCTCACCTACTACAAAAGTTACCGTTGGATATAACTTTAGTTATAGACATGAAAGTTTATTTTTCTAGAACTGACAATATGTAAAAATCGAAAACGAGCGTTTTCAAGATTAAATTAAACAAGAATTCCAAAACATTTGTGGTGAGATCACAATCCTTTACGTGCAGGTCGAATTTTGGTCTACAGTGTACAGAGATGCGTCGAGGAAGACAATCTATAAGAGATGAACGCAGGGCAGGAACGCCAACAAAAGTTACCATACATAAGGAACATCGCTCGTCTTAACAAAATAGTCCTGCTAATCAAGTTAAAGAGCTGGAAATAGTTACAAAAATGGCGGATTCTTTTCGTACAGTTGACTGGATTCTGAAGAGCTTTTTTGTGCAAAAAGCGTTAAAACGTTAAGAAGTTATATCCCAGACTGTCAGGATCTCATTATTTTATGACAGGGCCTCTTAGCACAAGTCCAAAGTAGCAACTGCCACCATTATGTGGTTTTTACGAAATCAACCATCCACCTTATAACTCTCACTTAATCCCTAGCGAATTGCCTTATTTAAAAACGTAAAGCGCCTATTAAAGAGTAAAAGATTTTTAAACAATTCTAAACTAGAAACAAATATATTGTTTTTCCTGGTAATGAGGAAATCTCGTTGCAAGAACGATCTAAGAGTTAATAAACATTAGTTTGCAAAGCAAACAAAAATAATTCGGTTTTATTTTATTCCTCTAGCTTAGTAGGCTAGATTTGGAACTGCTCTCGTATGTACGTACCGCCGATGTACTTCGAATACTTATTGATCCAAGTTGATTTAAAATATGCAAGGTTTATTAAAATTCCATTGTTAAGGGAACCTTTTGAACAGAAAACTGTAATCCAAAATTGGAATCATAAGTTAGACAGGTGTGACGCCTAATTAATTCCACACTAAAATGATACCAAAAATATTAGCGAAAAAGTCCAAACTCCTCTTCTTACTACACCACTGCTCTGTAGATGAATTACTAAAAATTATTATGTTAGCATCCCGGTGAACTCAATCGAAGATGGGCTGAGATCCAATAAGATAAAAAAATAGGCGCCACCGACTTCTTAATTACTAACACAATCCTAGATATAAAAAATTAGAAAAGTCGGATTCTCAGGTCCAGAATTCACCTACCTTTCTTTCTGTAGTAGTACACGCTTTAGTCAGATACTCAAAGTATAGGAAAGAAAAGACAAATTGCCACTAAATGAAAATTTAATACTCAACTAAAATCTTCTGAATCTGTATTAATACAAAAAAATAATTATCGTAGTAAAGTCAATTTTACGTAGGAGTAGCCAAATACCCTACTGAAAACAACTCAAACACAACCTAAGTAATTATTGCGTATCGGTACACAACATAAATCCTTAAACATAAAAACCTAAATGCGCAAGGCTAACGAAGAGATCTCCCCGGATAGACGAGCGGTAAAATAACAAGGTATAATAATATGACCCAAAATTGAACTACAAGACGCAATAATACACAACGGTCGGAGTACCCTGTATATAACAAAACCACGTAAAATTGTCGTAATATTACAACATCATAACAAAGTGTATAATTTCCCCAATATTATAAAGTTCAGATATTTACGACGAATAATAATAATAATAGTTAAATATTGTTACAAAATTTAGAACAAGTGATAAATAAATCAAATCTTAGGCAGAAATATAAAATTTCACTTCCCTTGAAAGAATTTTTCATATCTCCACACGCAGTCTGCAGGAATGTGACCTCCAATCGCAGGTGTCAAATGAATCCAGATATCTGCACGGCGAAGTGGATCGGAATTCCCGTGAAACGTAACTTCTTCTAATCGTAATCACTTTTAATTCCTCTACGGGTGGATTAATTACTCCACACTTCGTGCCAGATGCATTTATTCTGGCAAAAACAGTAGCTTTTCAACTGTGGTAAATTAATATCGGAAAAACTTCCTGAGTTGATCACTTCCAATCGAAGAAACAAAACTCTTAAGTGACGTAGATTTTAGAATGGAATAAACTTCCCTATTATAACGAATAATTTCAATCTACGACACAAAAATACCTCCAGAGAAAACAATCGTAGTAGCTTGAACAACGAACTACGTGTAACTGTCTTGTTTCCAAAAATCTCCCCTCAAACTTTTTAAATTTGGACTCGCCCAAAATTCAACAGGTCTACCAGCTTCGAAATATAAATACTAGACGCAAAACGGGTAGTCTAAAGATAGGCGTAAGGAACGTCACACAGGTTTTTTCTGTAACATTCTTTTTAAAAGACGCCAATGTAATGCAATGTTCAAATTGAACATTCCCAGCATACATCACTTTTTACCCGTCGTTGAAATTTTTTAATTTGGCGCCATCCGTTAACTCCACCTCCTCCTCGTGTTTGCTGTGGAACCATTATGCGCTGTATTTTCCGTTTGAATTAGCCACTTGTGCACCGAATTTCACACATTCTTACTTCCAATTTTAGAACACGTTCTACATAATTTACATGAAAATTTAGTAATATTTACTTATAAATTTTGTGTATGCATCAGTGCATTACATAAATTTACGTGTAAATTAAAGCCGTGTCATACAGGCTTAAGACCCCATTACTGCGTAAAAATGGAAGAATTTTAGAATCTGTCCCTTTGAAGATGCCAGGCCTAAATGAGTGACTATTTAAAGGTTTTTGTGCTGTGTTTGGAGGTACAGAGAAAAAGAAGGCTTGAGGGGTCTCAGATTTCAAAATTGGTGTATGAATAGTCTAACTTTGACCATTCTTAAAAAAAAAGTACGCCGAAATCAGAAACTTAAGCGAAATCATTAAACATTTCGTAAAAGCCATTTCATGCATTTGTACAAAAGATATTGCTAAAACATTGATTTTCAGATGTAGAACATTTCCTGTAGAATATAATTATCGTTATTTGAACATGATAGCTGATAGCTCTATCACATTTTCCGTAAACAATGATTTTAATCAAAAATGCTGCGCAAAGCCGAAGAAATCTGTTAGCCACAGAAAAAACTAATACTTGTCGCTATTGTTAAAGTGATCTTGAATGGATTGATCGGAATGTAAACTACCTTGCGAATAGATTAAGATTTTGATGTTACAAATCACAGATCTATTGTTGTAAGTTAACACACAAATTCAAAATACATTTCTTATTTACAATAAAAATATCCTTATATTTTTCACATAAATACAATTTATATGTAATCGCTAAAATATGAGCCGACGAAATTAAACATTCTGTAACGAGCGATGATTACCTTATTAGGAAAGCAAAATATATTCTATTCGCTTTTTTACATCGGTTAGTTGTGATTTATTATTATCATTTTGAACTTTCTAATATTTTCTGACACCGACACTGGTCAAATACATAGATTGTTGTCATATGCTTTAATTTTGACGGTGTTCGATTGGTATTAATACACGAAAAACACTAGCAACAGTGTTTTTGTCTCATAAATTATAACCTCAATAATAAAAGTATAACTTCACACTTTATAAGCCGTATTTACACACATCAAGTTGTCAGATTGTCATCGACAACCAAAACACAAATAAAAACTGAATGAGGTATATTATGACCTAATTATTTTTAAACCCACTTTAGTCTTTAGGAATGTAAATAAATTTTCATTAAATTGTATTATTTTTAATTGATTATTGTTGATGTTAATTATAATGGCATAAATTAATTTAGCGCGATTAAAAACAAGTTTGTTGTAGTATCGTTAATATTTAAAATATGACATTATCCATTTTCGGAAAAATTGATCTCCGCTAGTTATTCTAATGGGATGGGGGGTTACGCTGTAGAGGTAGCACTTTTCATAGTGGTTGGTCACGCCAAGTGGCAGTGACAGGAGGTGAGTCACTATCAGTGTTGATTTCAGGGTTTTCTCTCCGGGGGGGCTATTTCATTTCTCGGGGGGTGGGGGTGGGGGTAATGCACATTTATGTAGCAATAAGTGCTATGTTTTAAATTTCTTTAACGCATTGTCGAGGTAATCTTGACACTAGAGAATATTACAAGATTTTTAATTCTAAGTAACTGGGATGAACTTTTTTATTAGTTAATTGGGTCTACAATTACATATTAACTTGAATTATTGCATTCTGAATATCGTACTCAAACTAATTAATTTACTTTAGAACAAACGGACTTAATATTTTCAATCTGACGTTTATCTTTTC
>JABXWE010103765.1:0-18062 GCA_014611495.1 Limonius californicus | reverse complement strand
TTTTCATTCTATGTTGAATATCTTTCAGACTATAAACTTATAGAAGTCATTAAATTTTTATTGAAATACAGTGACATTCTGGTATAATATACTGCACTAAAAACTAAATAAAATTTTGAAAATAATACTTCAATTCATATTCTTACATTGCAAAGCATGTGTGACAACTTACCCCGTCAAGTGGGATAGTTGTCTCACAATTTATAAGATAAGATATATCAAATTAACAATAAAATGACAAGTTTCTAATTACAACTCCCCACAAGTAATTTAAACGTCATCATCTGAATTACAATTAACACATAAATAAAAGACGTTATTGTCTCCAGCACATACGGTATGTGCCCATAACAGGCAATTTGTGCACCGAACCCATTGTTCCATTGGTTTACTACTTGCCCATGACTCTCCACATATTAAACAAAGGGTTTCCTTTTCGTCGTCACTATTATCACTGGATGAAACAGTTTTCTGCACAATCTTAACCGCTTTAATCTTCTTTTTTGAAAGCTCGGTCCGTGTCTTAGGTTTTATTTTCGATTGTCTCTTTTGCTCCGCCAATGCATTTTTTACGGGCGTATCTGTTAGAATAGCCGTGGTTCGCCTCCTTTTGTTGGTTCTAGCGGTTAGTTTCCTTGCACCCGCTTTTGGAAGAGGCCTGATGCTCTCTGGAGTAACATCAGATATTGATTTAATTTTCTGTGGAGTTTCAACTATAGCTTGGGCAGATGTACCTGGTTTTGGAGATGGTGTCCTGCGATCCCGTGCATTTTCATTGTTTCCATTAGATTCTTCACATGTTGCAGACAGCGTTTCAGTTTCGGCAGGATTTGGTCTATCCGTAACGTGACCCGGAGCAAAATCTGCTTCCAAGAAGACGTTTTGATTAAAAGGATATATTCCCGTACAAGCAAAACCAGCCATTATATTTTTACAACTTATAGCTGATGGTAACGCATCTCTAACAATTCCAGGAACATCATATATTGTCATAGTTTTTCCCGGGTGGGTCCGAATCCAATCGTCAGATGCCATGTTCACATAGTGCTTGAATGGCCCATAAACACTTCGATCAAGCGGTTGCAGCTTATGGGAACAGTGAGGCGGGAAAGACAACACCACGATTCCGTTATCCTTGCAGAAGTCGAGCGTTTTGATGGATAGGTGGGAGTCATGATTATCTAGCAAGAGCAGCAAGGGATGTTCTTTGCTGCACTTAGCATGCTGAACAAAATGTATCATAAACTCATAAAATGTGTTCTCATTCATCCACCCAGAGACGTTAGCACTTCCATGACACCCAGGAGGGCCATTTGTTACGAAATGATCACGGAAGTACACTCGTGGAAACACAAAAAATGGAGGAATAGAGTTTCCAGTTGCTGAGACTGCTAGCGCCATGGTAACCAAGTTTCCACGTTCTGCCGAAGTAATGGAACCTATTTGCTTAACCCTTCTTCTGGCAACAACACGCTCAGGCCTTTGCACTGTAGTCACTCCCGTTTCGTCAACATTCCATATGTCATTTGGGCTAAAATGGTAACGATCCTGGACAGTGCCTAAGTTTTTGAAAAATGCTTTTACATTAACTTCATTGAAACTTGAAGCTCTGGCTAAACTGGTGGCTTCTGGTTTTCTAACACTAAGTGAAGTTTGCCTCTTCATGAATCCCTTAAACCAGTCAATACCTGCCATCTTATTAGTGATCCAGGTCTGAGGAAATTTACGATGCAGGGCAATTGCATATTCTAATGCAAATTTTCTTACGTCGTGGGGACTCAATCCGAAATATATGTCCGCCATTTTCTTTAGATAAGTAGCTAATTGCACTTCTTCCTCATCTGTAAAAACCTGGCGGACTTTTATGTATCCAACTGTTAAATTATGATTAGGATTCAATTGTTCTTCATTGTTCTTTTTATAATATCGAGTTAAGGTTCGATAATTAATATTGAAATCTTTTGCTACACTTCTAATAGATCTGCCAGGTCCAATTTCTCTTACAGCTTGCAACATAATGTCCTTAGGTGTATTCCCGCGTTCGGTCAACCGTTTTCTATTACGTGCCATAGTGGACAACTATAATATTACAAACACAATTATTGTAAATTTGTATTTATAATATGCGGGGCCAGTTGTCACATGTGACAACTAGCCCCTTGTTTACTGTGCCAACTAGTACCTTCCGTCGGCGACTAACACTTGGCGAAATAATATAATGTGCTAAGAAATAATCTCAAAATATGTTGGAACTACAATAGTACACAAGTTGTCTACGCTATATTACACATATCATATCGGGATGATTAAATTTAGATAAGAAAAATCATGATTAACATTTGATTAGAAATTTACTTACAGACGCTAACTTTACACAAAATGCTGTCACTCACAGAAGAACTTTACAATTGCACTAAAATTGTCTGTGGTGTTCCACTTGGCTATAGGCAGTTATCAGCTGTATTCTGTAAGTTGTTACCGGTACCGGAAGATGGAGTTTGAATGCATGTGACAACTAGTACTTGAGACAACTAGACCCCTTCTCCCCTACGCTACCGGTAGGGATCAAACCAGAAATAGGCTAAATTCATCGTGATTACTGAGAGAACCACCTTAGCTTAAGGAACTCAAAAGCCCCTATCAGAGGTCGGCCTATGTAAGCGACAGTAGAACTCCAAAATTTAGGAAGGGAGGAAAGACGACAGCTGGCAGCCATTCTTAGCGGGCAGAGTCTTCTGAAAAAAACATCTATCTTTGATAAATCAAGCAGACCATTCAATGCCAAGAATCCGTGAAAAGGAAGAAGAGACACACTTTCACTGATTATGTTACTGAGAAGGTTTAACGGTCCCCAGAGAACGACACTTCGAGAAACCAGAACTGGAACTTGATATGATCAAAAAGGCTTCAATTAAGACAGTTGTAAGATTCTTCATGAAAACAGGACTCCCAATCTAAAGCCAAGAACAAATACTGGGGGCACAATAGTAGTGATGAGCCGTGGTGTGTGGGATAACAGACCAACCTCTTGAGGAAGAAAAGCTTGGCTTTCTCTTGTAAACTAAAAAAATGATGGGAAAAATACAATGCGATCGCAAATGATTGAAGGTGAAGCTGAAGTTTATCAGCGTGGGTTGCACAAAAAACGGATTTATAAAATTTGCTGGTAATTGCTGGGTTGAACGTTCTCAAAAAAATGACCATAATTTTCTTCGTTTAGACATTGCAATCCAAATCCCAATTTTATGGAGTTGTAATGAGGTCTTCTAATATTATGAGGATTTTTGATAGACCAAATACGATAGTTCTGGGAATTTACGTAGACACTGAGATGAGACTATGCTTTATCGCTGAAAAATATCTCATATTGTTGAGATTTTTATTAAACCATGTACAGTATTGTCAACTTTTTCCAAATTTGCTAGCAACAACTCTTGAACGACTAACAATTTGCATTGGTGGAAATGCAATACTTTTTTACAAGCCTTCTGACGCAAGCCGTATGAAAAACCTACAATGTAAATCTTTAGCAAACAGTTACAAACACAGCATTGTGGTCATTTTCTGTCTGGCGAGACAAACATCTAAATACAGACAGCGTTGAACAAGACGACGACGTGCGTGTTGGTTGCAAATTGCATAGTGAACTGCTTCGTTGGGGAATTGGTCTTGGAACTGATTGAAACAAGAACGATACGCAACACAATTTTTGTCACATACTGTGGATTGAAAATAAGCTTCCAATATAAATATATCTGCTCTACCGTCGTATTTTGATTGTCTCACCTACTAAAGCGACCTATTATGAACTTTACGTTACAAAAACAGAAACAATTTATACACGATATGAGAGCAGAAAAAATGATAGTTTACACATGGGACCCACCGCTAACGGACTGGGAGGATATAAGTATCAATAGACAACACGTTTGCTAACAAAACAGAACGTATTATTAATAATAATGGGGCTAAACTGAGATTACACGCTGGTCAATTATTTTCGATCGCATTATATATTAATAATGTAAACGATTGAATACTAAGTTGTTAACCACGCTTAAAAGCAACAACTTTATAAATTTCCAAGCAGGGAGGCGTATTTTACAAAATGCTCAATATTTAAAATATTCATCAATACTGATATGTTTTATACAAAGATCAACTAAGTTTGGTTATTACATATGAGGATAATTAGAAAAGTTTTCGGAAGATACATGGAATTAGCGGATTTCAACTTATTAGTGCAAAGAAGTTTCATGCCATACGATCAGCTATAACATATCAGGTCATTCTGCTAAGTAGTTGTTTGTATACAGTTTTTGTTTTAATTGACACATGAAATATCGTACTGTAATTAAACAAAAGTCAGTTTCAACAGAATTCAAGTGATTACTCAATTTTAAAATGGTCATGAAGTCACCCACTCTGCGGATATCCAAAAGATGTACGGCACCAGAAATCACACAAAAATCGACGATATGCTTCTGAAACATCGTCACAAATGAAACTTAAGTTCATCCGAAAAATAATAACAACCAACATAATAGAAACCTGGCAATTCTCAGTCACCAAATAAAGCAATGTGTGATAAAAACGTATTTCCATCAATATTTCAGCATACTAAAGAGGTACGTCTTATAGATTATAATGAAATGGACTCCGCATTAACAGGAATGCACTATATTATACTTGTGGACCAACTGAACAAAGTTACTCTCGAAAAAGATATAGGTATGGAAAACAGAAAATTCATTTTCATTAAGAAAATGCAGGTGCCCCCATACAAGCGTTGTTTCCATCTCAAAGTTGCAGAACAAGTTGTTACGACATGCACTTTCTTTGTCTAATTTAGCTCTATCTGTCTTCAATCAACTAAACAAAATTCCTTGAGAGGAAGAGATTTTGTTGATAGGAAGAAGTTAAAGAATCATTTGAAGAATATTTTCCAGTCTTGAGGAATCGAAGTTTCATGTAAACAATAAATCATTTTATCTTACGACAAGTAGGTGCCCACCTCGGTGGTCTAGTGGTTAGTGTACTTGCCTGTCGATCCAAGGGACGCCGGTTGGAATCCGGCAGAGGCTGGTGTGATTTTTCTGGTGAGAAAACATCTGAAAGTGCACCTCCTGTTGGATAAGAAGTAAATCCGTAGTTCCCGTGCCACTGCGATGTGTGACACGTTAAAAATCACTACTGGGGTTGGAATTACCTCAGATAGGCAAAATTCTTAGTTAGGGGGGTATAATGGGCCAAATATAGCCTGACTGCAAAGAGATGCTTGGAAAACCGCGTTATAGATCTCTCTCTAATAGCAAAAAAACGGATATGATGTTGATTTTGGGAGAATATAGAGGGACGGCAGACTTAGCAGTACGACTATAAGCCTTTAGGTGTTTGGAATTAATTTTGCGGCTATATAGACAGTTTTCCAACCCAAAAGTGAAACAACGACATATTACAACTGTAGAAGCTGAAGGGCCAGTCATCAAACAAGTAACTGGTAATCCCCAGACAGGCCAACGAGCAGTTGCAAGAACTGTAGGCTTCAGCCAAAGTTCAGTATTTAACATTTTAAATGCAAACCGGTTTCATCCTTGCCACCTCACATTAGTGCAACACCTTACTAAAGATGATTACCCACGTTGAAATATCTTATTTTCTTATGAAGCTGCGTTTAGTAACAATGCGTGTGTAAATAGACACAATCGCCATTTATATTTACAATAACCCACATTGAATGCTTCCTTGCTGAACACTTTCAAAGAAATGTTGCTGTTAATAAGTGGTGTCGTATCATTGACAACTTTATAATTGTCCCCACTTCTTTGAGAACAGTTTAAATGGGGAAATGTATTTACATTTTTAGACTAGCGTCAACTTTTTGAGGTCATTGTTTTTCATGTTAGACAGCGTATGTGGTTTCAAAATGACTAAACACCTGCCCACTTCCATAGCATTGTAAGTAACTACCAAGATGAAATTTTCCATAACAGATTAATTGCAATAGCTGCAATTCATCCTTGGCGTCCACGTAGTCCGGGCCTGATTCCGTTAGATTTCTTTGTGTAAGGTAAAGTAGCAGGCGATATCTACGAAACTCCCATAGAAGCTCAGGAAGATTTACATGAAAGAATTATTGAATAATGTAGGTCAATCACCCCACACATGCTAACTCGTGTTACAAATTCTCTTCTGCGGCGGATTAACTTATGTGAACAGCAAGATGGACGGCAGTTTGAACATTTGTTACGTCATTAATTCGTGGTTTTCTTCCTGTATTTATTTATATATTTATTTAATTTATTTTTCTTTTTGATTTTATTGTTATATCAATATATTTTTATGCTATTTTGGCTTTCTCAGTCTTTATTTTGTTTAAATTATAAGAAATATATATAATAAATGTACGAACTTGAGTTTATTTATTAGTAAATAATTTCATTGTAGAAGAACAGGCACTGACGAAACTGGCATAAGAATCATACAAAATCTTTATTATGGCCAAAGAGCATCGGTAAGAGTTGAAGGACAATTAACAGAGGAAGTAGATATCTGTAAGGGAGTGAGACAGGGCTGTTTTTTCTCCACTTCTATTCAACATCTATTCTGAAGAATGTTTCATTAAATCTTTGGACGATATTCCAAATAGATTAAATATTAACGGAGTCTTGATTAAAACTTTGAATGTATGCCGATGATACCGTTCTTCCAGCCGATTACCTGGAAGACTTACAACTTCTGGATCGAGTCATAGAAGTGGGTGATGAATACGGTATAAGCCTGAACACGAATAAAACCAAAAATATTGTAATTTCTATGAAAAACGACGCTCACGTGGTTACAAGTCTTAATGCGAACAATGTCGCTTTAGAAAGAATGGAAAGACTTACCCACCTGGGATATTTAGTAAATGATCAATGGTACCATAGCTGGGAGATAAAGCAAAGAATAGAAAACAAAAACAACATTCTTAAAAATGCGCGATGTGCTTTCTAGCAATACTTTGAGTCCACCACTACGTGTGAGAATGGTTAGATGCTACGTGTACTCAGTTTTGCTGTACAGTGTGGAGGCCTGGACACTCACGGAAGCTACCACCAAGAAAATCGAAGCTTTTGAAATGTGGGTGTTCTCACGAATTCTGAAAATCAGTCTTACGAAGTCTTAAAAAGAATGGGAGTGGGCGGAGAACTGATGAAGACCATTAAAATAAGGAAACTCACATATCTAGAGCACATCATGCGTAGCGTAAAATATGCCATACTCCAACTAATCATTCAAGGGTAAATAAACAGTAAAAGAGGACAGGGTAGACGAAGAATATCCTGACTGAAGAACCTATACCAGTGGTAAGGCAAAGCGTCCAATGAACTCTTCCGAGCGGCTGCGAACAAAGTCCTGATCGCTATGATGATGGCCAACGTCCGCTGAGCGGATATTGCACACGACGAAGAAGAAGAAGAAGAAGTAGTTTCTTAGTACATCCAAAATAACTACTTTGATTTTTATTTATTTAAATAATGTAAAGTTTATTAGATACCTACGGAATACAAACAGCTGTGTGTAGCTTACCTACCTGTTACAAGATAAAGTAATCACCCTGTATATTCTGCATGAACGGAACGTTTTGTAAAGGATACTTTTTGCTTCTAAATTCAGAGCTATTTATATAAGGTGATTCAAGGAAGATTACGACCTACCATTCCAAAAATAGGCAACCCAAAATACATATGACAAGGTACTGGGTTATCTAAATCTCTATTGATAGTATTATGAATCGAAGATGCCTATTTGATATCCTTGACAGTTTACTGACTTAAATAAAGCTCATTCATCAACAAGAAAGTTTGAATAATATATATTTGCAGAGAAATATCGACACGATCTTAACAGGAGATATCGATTTCTATTTTTATTTAAGTACCTATGCAGTACATCAGACAGACATCTTCGTTTCATAAGCCCGCCAATATAGTTAGACATCATAGTATCTTGTGATATGTATTTTGGGTTGCCTATTTTTGGAATGGTAAGTTGTCACTCTACTATGAATCGCGCTGTATCATGCATGACTCTACCTGATAGATATTGTATTGTGCTGGTACTTTATTCTTTACAATTGGATTATCAATTGCACGGCATCAAAATATCTACCCATAAGCTATATTATAGATTATTTGAATCTTATGTTTTATAGAATAAAATACTAGGAACGTTTGCGTGGTACTGCCCGATTAAAATTTCACTTTAAATCCGTTTAGACAGTTCGAATAACTCTTTCAATAAGAATGACGTTGCATGAAGCTATAAGCTGTCTGGCCAATATTTCAAAGGTGCTGGATCAAAACAACACAAAACGACCGACGGGTCGGCAAATTGAAATATCAGCACGCGATACTAAAACGGGTCGGACGCCGTTACCTGTACTGCAGGGGTGCCAACCTTCAGACACGAAGGTGTGAACTCATAACATAATAGTCAAGGTTGCTAACATAATATTTCAACTAGTATTGTGTTAAGAAAAAAGCAGCCTCAATCTTTTGTGTTTCGTGATGCAGCTACAGGGTTGGTTCGACCAGCTCCAGCCGGACACATCATAAAGAACGTCGTAAACGTCAGAACTTATTTCTGGAAAGGCTTTACAGAAATCATTAGTTAAAGGTAATTGAATTTTTAAATAATAAATAACATAAAGAAGAGTTATGGAATTTTAATTACAATTTTAAAACTGAAACCCGAAATAGAAAACCGTAGTTCTTGTAAACTGTTTTAATTTTCAATTTTGTAACATGTACCGTAAGATCTATGATGCTGATGATTTGAGTGCTTTATCTTGTACAAGGCGTATCGCGATCTTCTCTTTTGCGCGTTTTAAAGTACCACAGACATAGAGGACCTACAGCTTAACATGGGCTCCGAACCACGGGAAGGTAAACAGTTCTACTCCAGAGAAGATTTAGTAGGCAGAATATCTCACTGGTTTATCATTGCTTTGTGAGGGAGAACCCCCGTAAAAAATCCTATTTTCCAGTACCGGGCATTGAACCCTAGACCATCACCGTAGAATTCCAACACACTGACTTCTAGTCTACGATTTATAAAAAAGTAAATTCAAACACACTGTAAGTCTCACTTTAAAGTTGACCCCTGTGGTGACCGATAAAGCTGGTTTCCTAAGACCGTCAGATAAACGTCACACAGAACGGCGCAGCAAGTTCTACACATACATTTTTGACGTTAATTTCATGAAAATTATAGACGGTTAGTTTGATGAGAATGGGAAATAATAGAATAATAAAAAAATGAACCACCGCCAAAATATCGCTGATAAGGTTCCAGAACGGAAATTTAATGCCACGCAAAAAAGTGCCGATGAAAAAAGGACCAATGAAATTAATATCGCGTAAAAATACCAATGGAAGAAAGTTACGAAGCAAAAATGTAGCAGAAAAACATATCGAACAAAGATAGTAAAAGAACAAGGACCAGAGGAAAAAGTTCGGTGCAAAAAAAAGAGAAAAAATATCACCGACAAAATCTCCATGAGAAAATGTCGCGGAAAGATAGTATCGATGGTAAAAGTGCCACGGAACAAATGTCGTGGAAATGTTCCCACGGAAATATCGGAAAAGGTACTGATGGAAGAAAGCGCATAGCAAGAATACTACCGAAAATAGCACCGTAAAAAAAATGCCAAAATGTCGCTGAAAAAGTGCCAGAACTGAAATTTAAAATGCCACGGAAAAAAGTACCAATGAAAAAAAGTTGCGAAGCAAAAACGCCGCAGAAAAAAACATATTGAACGAAGGTAGGGAAAAAATAAATCGCAGAGGAAAAATGTATCGCAGAACAAATATTGGTGCAAAAAAGAAGACCATATCACCGGAAAATGCTTATAAAAAAATGGTGCAGAAAGACAGTATCGATGGTAAAGAGTGCCACGGACAACATTTTTTTTTTATTATCCCGCAGTATCCCATTGTTGGGCATGGGCCTCCCCCATAAGGGGGGGTTGTTGATCTACTCTCCCATAGTGATCAATCCTCGTGGGAGAGAGGCGCCGCGTTAACGCAACCTTCGGGTCACCCATCCAAGTACTGACCGGAGTAACGCTGTCTTAACTCTCCTGATCGTACGTGAACGGGCGACGAATGTGCGCAACCCGGGACCACCTACGGACCACATATCGCGGAAAAATGTTCCAACGGAAATATTGGAAAAGGTACTGTTGGAAGAAAGCGCAGAGCAAGTCTTCTACCGAAAGGAGTACCGTAAAAAAATGAACCGATGCGAAAATGTAGCTGAAACGGTGCCAAAACTGAAATTAAAATGCCACGAATAAAAAGTGCCGATGAAAAAAGTTATGAAGAAAAAACGCCGCAGAAAAAAACATGTTAAACGAAGGTAGGGAAAGAACAAGTCGCAGGCAAAAAATGTGTCGCAGAAAAAATATCGGTTCAAAAAATAGAGGACAAATCACCCAAAAATGCCAACGAAAAAATGTCGTGGAAAAAAGGTACTGATGGAAAAAAAAACGCAGAGCAAGAATACTACCGAAAAGAGTCCCGTAAAAAAATAAACCGTTGCCAAAATATCACGGAAGAAAGTGCCGATGGAAAAAATGGACCAAAGAAATTCATATCGCGAAAAAAGTACCAATGAAACAAAGTTACGAAGCAAAACTGTCGCAGAAGGAAAAACATATTGAACGAAGGTAGGGAAAGAACAAGTCGCAGAGGAAAAATGTGTCGCAGAAGAAATATCGGTGCAAAAAAGAAGACCATATCATCCGAAAATGCCAATGAAAAAATGTCGTGGAAAAAAGGTATTGATGGAAAAAAACGCAGAGCAAGAATACTACCGAAAAGAGTCCTGTAAAAAAATAAACCGTTGCCAAAATACGACGGAAGAAAGTGCCGAAGGAAAAAAGGACCAAAGAAATTCATATCGCGAAAAAAGTACCAATGAAAGAAAGTTACGAAGCAAAACTGAGGCAAAAGGAAAAACATATTGAACGAAGATAGGGAAAGAACAAGTCGCAGAGGAAAAATGTGTCGCAGAAGAAATATCGGTGAAAAAAAGAAGACCATATCATCCGAAAATGCCAATGAAAAAATGTCATGGAAAAAAGGTACTCATGGAAAAAAAAACGCAGAGCAAGAATACTACCGCAAAGAGTCCCGTAAAAAAATAAACCGTTGCCAAAATACCACGGAAAAAAGTGCCGATGGAAAAAAGGGCCAAAGAAATTCATATCGCGATAAAAGTACCAAAATGAAAGAAAGTTACGAAGCAAAACTGTCGCAGAAAGAAAATAATATCGAACGAAGGTAGAAAAAGAACAAGTCGCAGAGGAAAAATGTGTCGCAGAAGAAATATCGGTGCAATAAAAAGAGGAAAAGTATCACCTAAAAAATGCTTATGAAAAAATGTTGCGGAAAGATAGTATCGATGGTAAGTAAGAGCACGGACCAAATGTCGCGGAAAAAAGTTCCAACGGAAATATCGGAAAATTTACTGATGGAAGAAAATGCAGAGCAAGAATACTACCGAAAAAATACCGTAAAAAATGTGCCGATGAGAAAATATCGCTGGAAAAGTATTAGAACTAAAATGATAAATGGAAATGGAAAAAAGTGCTGATTATAAAAAGGGCAACAAATTAATGTTGCGAAGAAAACTACTGTCGCAAATATATAGCAGAAAAGTACCTCTGAAAGAAAGTAACGAAGCCAAAATGAGGCAGAAACAAGTGTCCAAAAAACATATCAAACAAAAAAAGTACCGATTCTAAATACTCCTGAAGCTAAAGTGTTGCAGTCCTAGTATCGATACAAAAAACTAAAGAGGCAAAATGTCACTGATAAAAATGCTAATGGAAAGAACGGCCAGAAGATTAATATTGCCAGAAAATTATCGAGGGAACATGTGCCAAAAGAGGAAAAATTTACGAAGCAAAAATGTCGCAGAAAATAGTGCCGAAAATAAACGTATCAAACGAAAGTAGTGATGGAAAAACAGCAAAAGAGAAAACGTCGAGGAAAAAAGCATCGATGCAAAAATCTGAAGCAAAAAATAACACTGAAAATGCTAAAAAGTGCCATTGTCTAAATGACTCGGAACAAAAGTACCTACGAAAAAATCAGAAAAAGGTACTGATGGAAGAAAGCCTAGAACAAATAATACCATGACTAAATTAGCCGAGACAATAATGGCGCTGGAAAAGTACTAAACTAAAGAAACAAATGCCACGGAAGAAACTGCTGATAGAATGAAGGGCTTATGAAAACATGTCGACGAAAAAATACTAATGTAAAATCTGTACTGGCGGAAATATATACCGAGAAAAGAAAGTTTTGGAAAAAGTACTGATAGAAGAAAGTACCTAGAAAAAAATGTCGCGGCTTGCTGGCAGTTTTGTGGCACTATCTTAATCTTCTTTGCTTTTAAACTTGTTTTTGTGGTGATCCCACCTAACTTCTACGGCTCCTTAAGTTGTTTCCAGTTGTCAGCATTAATTTTTCATATTCCGTGTATGTTTTGCTCGGTTTCCTTTCATCCTTTTTATTACATTTCCGAATTGCTTTTGTTTTTCTATATAGTTCTGTGGTATTTTTCACCCACAATCTTCCCAAGAGGCAAACTTTACTTGCTTTACTTCTTCTTTTGATTGTTTACGTATTTGTATATAATTCGGTCTATCTTATATAAATATATCATTGATAATTTAATTAGAAAACATAAGCTAAGATTAAAAGTTCGTAATTCCACGACTTTACAAAGTTCCCACTTTGAAGAAATCACTACAAATTCCGTTCCATCACTTAACCAAAAGCCTTGATAAAACATGCAAACAAATCAATTCAAAAATTGTATTTTGTTCAAATAACAACAATCGGAACGTATTGGGAAACCCTGAAGACAAAGTGAAATCTTTGGAAAAGTCAGAGATTTACGAAATTGATTGTTCTCACTGTAATGGATAATATATTGGGCAAAATAAACGTAATATTGATATTAGGTTTCAAGAACATGTAGCTCATTTCAAAAACCATTGGTTTGATGAATCAAGTGTCGCCCAGCATATTTACAAGACAGGACACGGTATAAATCTAGAAAATCTTAAATTGTTAAAGGAAGTATCTTCAACATAAGAATTGAATTGCAATGAGAGCATTCATATTTTCAAAAATAAGGGATTTCTTTTAAATTCAGATAATGGAACAATTCCTAACTCAAGTTTAATAATTTTTTGTTGAAAATTATTCTTTAATCGGTTAGGCGTAACGAACACTAACGGGGATATAGTATTTAAGCCTTTGTTAGATAATTACCATTGGGACTTCAATTGTTGACTTGATGTAGGACTTATCTCCAGAGGTATACCTCAGCCAAAATACTTTAGTTAGTTCAAGTTCCTACTGAAGATGGCGGCTTAGTTGCCGAAATACGTTTGTAGGTGTTCTATATATAGCGGTGGTAAGGGGTTTTCCAAGTTTATTTACTTAAACCACCATCTCAAATCCATCCTATTTGGTCTATCTACTCCAGTGTTTGTTCTTTCGTAACTCTGCCAAAATTATTTCTTCTGCTTGATGTTGTTCAGTACTTCTTCATTCCACCATTCCTGTTTTGTTCCACATATTTTCTTTTAGGGCGTATATTTTTAAAGCTCCCACTTTTTCTTGTAGTTCTAAGTTTAAGATGATTATCCTAGAACTGAGGGCCTCCTAGTTGGTTAACTTTGCTTCAGTTTGATTACTGAGGACTATTAAACCAAAAGTGAAAAAGATGACAAAGGAAAAATTCTAATCAAGTAGAAACTAAAGCTTACAAGATTCTACAAAATATGTTTTTTGCTTGCTGTGGGGCTTTGCATTCACTAAAAACATATTAACATACAAATTAACTAATTTTCGTAACCCATATATGTATATCTGGGCGTTTTGCAAGATAGATACACCAGGCTGTAAAATACAAATATGCATTTTACTAATACTCAAGAGGAAATTATTATTTTTTCTCATACGCTTATAGAGCATAACTGTAATAAATAATATCTCTAACAAAGTGATGTTATTGTGTCCGAGAGTATCTTATTTATGGATGTAAATAAGTTACTCGACATTCAACGGCTTTTTTAGAATTCCCCGCCTTTGATGATAATTTTGTAATTTAATGAATAACTATAAAGCAAATTAAGTTCTTTCCGACCTCTAACCCCATTTATCACATTGTTTTCTGCTCTAAGCTATAATTATATTGTTGGAATACGCATTAATTGATGTATTTTTGCGAATTAATTTTAATCATACTTGATATTGAATTAACAATAATCGTTTGTAATTGTGTTATTTTAAGCTTATTATTGTTTTATCAACGGTGGTTATTACAGTCATTATTCTCTGTCAAATTGATAATTATAACTCATTTTATGTAATAATAAATGGAATTATTTAACAGCGTAAAAAGTAATGGTTTATTAACCGCGCTGGCCTACAGAAACCTTATTGTGAATTCTTATATTTAAATCATAGACAATTATATACGTAATAAATGATAATATATCTCTACACTTGCATGTTATTAATGCAACAACAACACTCCGCTATCTATAATAATATGAACCAAATCCTTAAAGGAAATCCGTAACCAAAATAGCACTTCCTTTCATAAAATGCAACCAACCTGGTTATCTGATGAGCAATTCCAATTTAATAATATCCAAACAAAATACAAATTTAGAAGGATTCGAAGCAGATAACGTTCAGACGGGATAAAATGTGATAAGGCAATATAGCATATGCCCTGCAGAGGTCCGTTAATACCCTTATCTTTTACTAGGGCGCGGCACCCGCTATGCAATTTATGCGCTTGCCCTTAGGCAACTGCAGTCGATGCACACTGATTTTGGAAATTCACTAGGGTCCAACACAGAGTTGTACTAATGACAGTTTCCAACTAAATTGTAGGCCCCCGCACTTCCAAACCTTTTACAAATTTAGCCGTTTCTTATTCCCTTCATATAGTTAGTTTAATTTATGTACTGTACAGTATGATCAACATAATTTTCGATAAAAGTCGGACGTGGAAAACACTACGTGTGTATTTACTTAAATTATAGAGCCTATAATATTTGCTACAATTCGTTAATGGTTATCAAAGTATAGGTGATTAGATACTCTAGAATAGAAAATATTATTTCTGAACGCATCCGAAAGGCATACGATCTTCGTATAAGTTTCTGCAACTCTTTTGCACCCAGTAGAAGTCCACATTTGAATTGCTTGATAAACCTACAGTAATTAGACCTATGGTATGTTATGGAGCACTTGTCTGCTGGCCCAGGGTGACAAGTTACGGCAGCAACCAAACTAGCACATGTGCAACGTCTTGCCTGTCTTAGTTCTACAGGTGCTATACGTTCAACCCCTACGGCCGCCTTAGAAGTGATCGTATGCCTTCCACCACTTAACCATTTTGTAGAGGAAGTAGTTATGAGGATGGATTTGAGGCTGCGCCCTAAGAATCTGTGGCACACAGCAGGCAGGGGAGGCAGACATACCCGCATCCTGGATGAGGCAGTCGTCAGGTCCCTCTTCTAGACGCAATGGTAAACTACGTCCCTCCACAATTTGCCTTCAACAGACACCTCACTGTTTATGCCAATGCTGAGTCAACCCAGCATATCCATCTTTACCGACAGATCTAAAACAAGGCATGAATCGGGTGCCGGAGTCTTCTCCGATGACCTAAACTTACGCCACAGTATACCACTAGGCAAAATTGCTACTGTCTTCCAAGCGGAAGTAGTAGGAATAATGCATGGTACAAAGGCACTTCTTGAACGACAGATCAAGAATCAACGTATTGGTATCTACAGTGACACCAAAGCGGCTTTACTAGCCCTCGGTAGTTGTAAAATTACCTCAGGAATGGTACTGCAGTACCGTGAAGCTCTCGACGATATCTCAAAAGATAATGGCATTTCCTTCATATGAATGAAAGGACATTGCGGAAACTACGGCAATGAGGAGGCTGATGAGACTGCGAGACTGGCCTCCGAACAACCTATTTTGGGACCAGAACCCATCATTCCTATATCTCTGAGGACATTAAGCTTTATGCTATACCAAGAGACCCTAAAAAACATACAAAGATGGGTAAACACTGAAAGTCGTGGTCATGCAAGGGCTGCTATTACGACACTCTCGCCGAAGACAGCTCAATATTGTGTGCAACTGTCCCGACGGAACCTGCGACTAGTTCTAGGTATCTTATCTGGACACTGCGACCTAAATTAACACATGCACGGGATGGGACTGGCGGACAACCCAAACTGTCGCGGATGCAACGGGGATAACGAGACGGCAGAACACATCCTGTGTCACTGCCCAGCTCTCGCAACAATCAGAGGATCCATGTTAGCAGATTTTTGGCCTGATATGGCCGAAATCAGCAACACGCCAGTTCCGGGTGTCCTCAAGTACTTCCGAAGAATTGGATGGCTTGGGTGATACCCAAAGCTGCTGCTAGGGAGGCAGCACAATGGGCCCACCTATGTGGCGTAAGTGCACGTGAGGTAACACACCCTCCCAAATCTTACAATGACAATGACCTACATACATTTTTTATAAGCTTTTTCAATATGTTGGATAAACACTGATGCATAGGCTGCCCTACAGGCTTAAGAGATCTAGCCATCATTAAGTTGGAGTTTTTGTTCCATACCTATATAAATAAATAATAATATTAATTACATACAGGATGATTCTAAACATGTGAAAAAACTTTAACCACATATAGCTGAGATTACTTAAGACTACTAAGATATACTAATCTTTTTTAAAATTCGACGCCGTTACAGAGATATGGCACTTCAAAATTTGTTTACATCAATTCACTAAAATGTAAATTACACTGTATACAAAAAATTCCACAGAATTAAGACCCATAAGTATAAAAATGCACATTACACATGCCACACTGATTCCTACAAGCTTAAAAAAATAACAAATAGAAATTATAGTTAATGTTAATTGTAATGTACAAGGAAGTTTAAAAAGTATTTAGCAACGATACAAACTACATATATCCCTCCTATTACAGCTGCTTAATGCAAATAATTTTCAAATTTAAACTTTTGAATCTGTAGAATGTTTTAAAAATTCATTTGCTGTTTTCGAAAAATATGGTTTAACAGTGAAGAAAATCATTAGACATGAGCAATTGAATTTACAGCCAAGTTTACAATACATATACTCACTTTTAACAGCAAACATCCTTCCCACTTAATAATGAACCACACTATCGTTGAATATTTTACTTGACTTTACCTAACCTGAAGTTAAATCCTCTTAAAAAAATCCCGGTGCAAGTCATGTAAGCGCACATGTACTAACGTATAACAGTTGAGCATCGAAAAACTGACGCTTGAAGAATCCACACTCGAAATCTTGATAAACACTTTATTATTATTTATTTCACTAATTGGGCTTCTAAACTTGCTTTAAACATTAAACTACAATAATTAACACAGTTCAGAGTAGTGGCCCAGCACATTCTTCCATCGTCAACTAAAGAACACTTTCAAATTTTTCTTAAGCGCGTCATTAGCAATCGGCACCAGTTACCGACAATAAAAACAAAACCACAGGTAAGTGATATCCGTTTTGAGGCTAAATTGACTTACATAGAGATTATTCTAGATTAAAAGCAAAGAAAAATCACGTAATTTTTACGTGTACACTTTTTAAAACTGGCAATCAGAATAAGGACTCAAATTAACCAAATCTTCTTAAACTAAGAGCAGCAATAATAATAATAATAATAACCCTATGAAGGGGTTTGGCCTGCAAGGTCGGAGCTCCGATCCTTGCTCTCACGCGGTTGTCGCGTTCCAAATTAATGACACGTGGTGCTGAGGTGATGTGGTGAGCATCACACATTGGACAACCGCATCTTTACACCATGTTCATTCGAACGCAGGTACCCAATTATTTAAAGCGATTGGGTCGGTCGCCCGCAAAGCATCGCATCGGAGGTTTGAACTCCCGACCTTC
>JABXWE010103763.1:0-42963 GCA_014611495.1 Limonius californicus | reverse complement strand
CGACAGGCGACAGCGACAGGCGACAGGCGACCGCGACAGTGTAGAGAGAGCTTGTTCGCAACGTGCGACAGATCAGTGCGTTAACTTCTTCTGCTGGAGGCGCATGTACAGTGATTATTATTAAAATAATAATGTCGGCAAGTAGTCAACGTATTTTATTAACACGTATGCTATTAGAGGAAGAGGAAGACGAAGACCTTATTTTCCATGGCCATAAGTTCGTATTTACTCATTACAGTAAATATTTCCGACTTCGCTTTCACTTTTAATATTGGAGGCAATTTTTTTAAAACCGACTTAATATGATCCCCAAACGAATTAACATCATCTTCATAAAGATTTTGTTCAACTTTTCCTTCACATACCTGTTTTAATAGAGCTTGTCTTTGTGTATCTCTTTTTTTCATATATTGCAAAAATTCATCTTGTTTGTTTTGCCTCTTCTTTTTGGGTGCAGCTTTTTCTGTTTTATTTGTATTTTGTTTCTGTAATTTTTCTGTATTATTTATATTTTCTATTGATGCATTTGTTGTATCTTCAGGGTCATTAACAACCGTTGATTGAATAGATTGAGTATCATCATCATCACTTTTGTAGTTTTGGTCAGTTTCATTGTCTTCGTTATCTATGATATCCATGGATTCACCTTGACTGTCTTGTGATAGGCTAGGTATATTTGATATTCCGTCCCTAGGAGATGACGATAATTCTAAAAACTTCAGCCTTTCATAAAACTCCCATTTCGACGTTTTGGGTACAGCTGCACTTCCTGTACCTGTCTTTCTCTTGCGCTTATATCTGTTGTAAGAATCTTTAATATATTTCCCTCGCTTTTTGCACTCATCGGCTAAAATAGAAAGAACATTTACAATTTTAGTTTTCTTTTCAGATTTCTAGCGACTGGGGAAACATTCGTATCTTTGTCTTTTGCTTATCGTATATCTGACTGTTACATTTCAAAAATAGTACGACAAGTTTTAAAAATAACTAGCAAAAACCTCACGCCAATGATTATGCCAATACTATCTCAGAAAAATTTTAGTAAAATTGCTGAAGAATTTTGGAATAAATGGAATGTACCAAATTGCGTGGGTGCTATAGACGGCAAACACGTTCGAGTGAAATCTCCCAGAAACAGTGGTTCTTTATATTTCAACTATAAGGACTATTTTTCTATTGTACTTTTAGCCATTGTAGACGCGAACTGCAAATTTATTGCAGTTGATATAGGAGCATATGGCAAAGAAGGAGATAGTAATATATTTAGAGACTCTGCTATGGGGAAAAAATAGAATCAAACAACTTTAACATTCCCGAAGAAAAATGTCTTCCAGGAACTAATGTTTTTTTACCACATTTTCTTATTGGCGATGAAGCATTTGGAATTGATTCATACATGATGAAACCATATCCTCGAAAAGTTTCAACACTTGACAAAAAGAAAGAAATATTTAATTATCGGCTTTGCCGAGCTCGTAGAGTTTCAGAAAATGCGTTTGGACTGTTAAGCCAAGTTTTCAGAATCTTTTATACACCAATAGCAATTCTACCAGAAACAAGTAACGACTTGATAATGACTGCTTGTTGTTTACATAATCTTTTACGCGATGGATATTTAAAAAATCATAATGGTCCCACATTTCAATATAACGCGAGTGAAGAGCCACCAAAATTAAATATGGAGCCTTTAACTCGCTCTGGTGGATTTGCTAAGAGAATTGGTTTATGGACAAGAGAACAACTTACAGATTATATGTCAAGTGAACAAGGAAAAGTTTCCTGGCAAAACCATGCTATAAGTCAAAGAGACTAATAAACGAACCCATTTTTGTTGTTGTTACTAAAACTAAGAATACAATAAAATTATTATCACTTACTAGTTTTATTTAAAGCCCCTGCTATGTCTTTCCATATATTTTCTTTTTTTACGCCATCTTTATACGATTCTAGCTTCAAATCATAAAGAGTTGGGTTTTGTGCCACTAATTCTATTAGAATTTCATCTTGTTCAGATGAAAAAGCGCAAGATTTTGATAGGGTTGAAGACATGTTTCGTGTTTTCGCCGACAATGTCATGTGATTACACATCAAATGCGATGTAAAACCACGTGGCGACAGCGACACTACCGCTCCAGGAGCAGACGCGAGACAGGCCACGAGCGACAAGGCGAGGCGACCACTACGCAGCCTGTCGCGGTCGCCCGCTTCAAACGGAGTTGTATTAAATTCCCTTGTAGCGGTGCTGTCGCTGTCGCCTGTCGCTGTCGCCTGTCGCGGTCTCCTGTCGCTGTCGCCAGCTACGAAAGTCTACCTTAAGAGAGACGGACGTAATTTCGAATATCGTTTTCTTTTCCTTCGCGGCGCTTCTGCTAAATTTTACCGTATCAATGTTTGCTGTAGAGCAAAATTAAATCGACTGAAGTCCGATATACAAATAATAACAGAATTTTCGCTTTGGTTTTGGACAATTAAAGATTATAAATGCTCCTGTCGATTCAGTTCGGATGTTAGTGATGTGAAAAGAAAAAAAGAAGCCGTGCAAGTGTTTTGCTGGAAATTGTTTTGTTCTCGTCGTCCGAGAAGTCTCGCTTCTGTCTCCACGTTAACTGACCTTGTTGAAAGCAACTTGGCACTCTACAGGGGCGTAACGTCTCGTTCCAACGCTGCCCCGAAGAACGTTCTCTTCCTTCTCTTTTTTCGCCCTGCATCTGGAAATCGCCATTACATTGTGCCTGCCTCGTTTTAAGCCATCCACCGGATTTCAAGGTAAAAACCCAGTTTTTTGTTGTGATTGAGAAACCTTTTTTTGCTCGCGTTAACTTACAGACTTCAAATTTAACTTCATGTAAATACAAAAAAAAACGACCCTCAGTCGCCATATGTGGTGTTAGTTGTTTATTATAAAACTACCAGTTTATATTCTGTGTTATTTTTCTGAACTTCAGCGTCGCTGGTGTTACGTAGCTGTATGAAAAACGTAAATCCCGTTGCACCAGTGGCGGGGAGCTTTTTTTCTGAACGTTCAAAAATTTAAATTATGTAATCCAAACTTATAGCGTTATCACTTCTCATTTTCTTGTATTGTCATTTTTAACCGTTTAATTATATGTGTGTTTAAAGTTTACTGCCTCTTATTGTGTCTTTTGTACTTGTTGGTGTAAGAATTTTGCAAGCTTAAATATATAGGAGGAGGCACAATAACGGTAAGTTCCATTCCCGTAAGCTGTTGGCTTCTCGACCTTCCACGAGGACCTACAAACAGTTGGATTTGGAAGGTGGCGCCCACTAATTTTGACTCGCCCTGCACACAACTAAAGATTTTCTCCCATAAGCGATTTTCACGAACTCCCCCTACTCCTCTGAGCTAAGCTGTAGGCCGTTTTCCATCCATTTGGTTACGGGTCGTCGGAAAAGCTCGATTGGCCCGTAACAGATTCTGCAGTACAGGCCTTTTTAAATTCCTGGTGGCTTTCCATAGGGAGTAGTCAGTTTTGTTGTCGTTAGTAAGTTCACTCAGATATTCACCAATCGTCTCATTTTTAATACATTGTATTTCACGTTTTAACTGCTGAGTAGCATTATTTAAAGCTGTTTTATCGACAGGCGCTCTCGTCTGATGGCACCTTCTTCTGCTTTTTCTTTTTTCAGTAATTAGTTCTCTAATCTCCTTCGGGTAGTTATTGATCTTTGTTATAGGCTTGATCTCAGGAGTATTTTTCCACGCTGCTTGCTGAATGTTTTTGACAAACAGTTCTACTTCATTATCTAGTTGTTCTTCGGTTCTTAGTGGAACTGATAGATCAATAGAGTTTTCGAGAATGATTTTGAAGCTCTGCCAATCTGTCAGTTTTCGACCAGTTTGTTAGGCGGTTATTTCTGGATGACGCTGTCAGTTAGGAATTAATACGTAAAATAATGTAAAATACTGTACAACCCTGGAGTGGATTCATTTATTTCTTTTATCTGCGCGTCCACGGACAAATTTAACTAAACTCGTTTTCGATTTGCAGTTCTTTGTTTATAAGGGGTAACACAATATTAATTTAATTTACTTACTTTCTAGATATCGTGAGAACACGCAGCATAATAATTGATTTCAAAATTTTTATAAATCCGTAGTATATAAAATTTTAAATATAAAAAAGTTATCTGTAAAAATGCTTTTTAATAAAAAATAATCAATGTGTAAATGTACAAATATACAAATAAAAAAGTAATGATATTTTATACACTCATAATACATTTTCCATGGAACTGGACACCGCGAACTTTAGGAATTTTAATGAATACTTGATCACCGGTGTGTTCCATATGGAATTGGAAGTGAAGAGTGGACAAAACAACGCTGTGGGCGTGGGGTCGTACCATTACGCTGAACCAATCCTCAGTATGATAGTCTACGACATCTGACAATTCTTTACCATCAACAAGGAGTTTGAAGTATTCACCATGTTTTCCTTCGGGGTGAATTTCCAAAGAGTGAGATCCATGTACAGTTTTCAAGGCCTGCAAACAAGATAAATAAATAATTAAATCGTTTTTAGAATGTCTAATACTTCTTTTTAGTCTTAATTAGAAATAATTATGTCTTACTTATAAATTAAACCATTTTAACTTTTACACTTACCAGGAAGTTGCCTTCAATTTTCTTAAGGAAAACACCATGTTGGGAGTCCTTGGCTACATCACCGACGAACATGGTCCATTCATTGGAAACTTGGAAATCTTCAATGGGGTTTCCTTCATTCAATTCATGTTGAACATGTTGTGGGCGGACAATGCAGGAATGCACCATACCCATATGGTGCATCATCATGCATTTGCATTTGGAGAAGTGGGTGTTGTCAGGGTAGAAGCCCAAATAAGCCAAAGAACGGATAGGTACTCCAGTGAATTCGTGAGCCAAATGTGGAGTAATTACTTCTAAGTTCATTTCGTGTCCAGTCATGGGGTATTCCAGAACTACTTTCATATTATCTTCTTCAACATGTACATCATGTTCATCATCGTAGGTATGGTAGGACTTGTACATTTGCCTTAAGTAGTCGAAAGCAGCATAGAAATATTTCTTGTCTTCAGCAGTAACGTTGGTGGTCTTAACATCGAAGACGTATTTCCTGATGGCAGTGTGTGCGGCCAAGCAACGCATGGAATGATAATCAGCTCCCAAGTGATGAGAGTAGGGTTGACAAATTTCATACGTGTGATATGGAGTCTTTTGTTCTTCCAGTTGTGTACCGACAATTGCAACGTCGATGGTAGTTCCATCTTTGTCACATTTACCATCAGTGGATTGTCCCATAACAACGTTCATGTGCCCGTTGACGCCTTCTAAAGTCCATTTCTTAGTAGATTCCATGCACACTTTGAAGTCTTTTTGGCCAGGAATGATGCGGGTGACATCGACTTTAACATTCTTAAGATTATGTCCTGCGTTTACATCAACGATAGCATTCATGTCCCAAGTTTTAACAGTGTTTTCTCCGTTTTTAAGGGCATACATGACGTGGGTGCCAAATTTAATACCAGGCAAGAATTGATCCTTTTCTTGGATAAGTTCCTTGTTGAAACGGAAACTTAAATCGATTTGAGTGACTAAGTTTTTAGTGCTGGGAACAGCCGTGATCAAAATACCGTGGGTACTTGGAGATGGTTGGAGGAGCACGAGCATGTGCCAGTTCCGGAGCAGCAGTATTAAATAATCTGCCGGGGTCCAGTAGGTCTTCGTATTTATGGCTGCCATGTCCATCAAATCATGGAATTTAGCTTTGCTGTCATGAAGTTCGCTGTCGTACACGACTGCTTGATATTTGTAACCGGTATTGTAGTCCTCCTTATGATACGTGGTATACTGCAAAGAAATTCACATGTTACATACAGGACAAGAAACAGCGGATACTGCGTAACTTACATTGTGGCGATATTGGTCTCCTTTAGTAACAATAGTGAAGTGATTGCATTTAGAGCAAGATTTTGTTAGCACACCATGGTTCATATCGTCTTCGACGAACACTAAGCTCATAACGTGACTGCGAAAACCAACGGCATTTTTGTGTTCCTCTTGATGTCTTTTGAAGGAAATCTTGTAGGTGAATTCGTCCAAGGCGATATCAACATACACAGGAAGTACCAAATCGTAAGAATGGTATCTGCTAACACCCTGCCAGATATCGACAACGGGGTTATAGAAAGAAATTCCATACCGGGAATGTTTAGAGATGTGAAATTTGTTATTGAAATGTGTAATGAAGGAGCCTGTGGAGTTTTCGATATTTAAGTTAATATGTTTATGGTTAACTGAAGGCATCATGACTTCCACTAGAACTGGAACACCCATTTCAGTGGGAAATATAATTTGAGTAAACATTTCGTAATGGATTTCGATAGAAGTTTTCACCATTGTGATTGGGTTTTCGTGTAGTTCGAAAAAGTCAAGGAAGATATGAATATTGCTACTATCGTAATAGTAAGATTGTATAATTTGCTGTTGGTGCCCAATTACAATTGCAACATTTATGTCTTTCATGCCTGCAATAGAAGATAGCAACTTCTGTAGTTCTTTATAGTTAAACAAATCAGTGGCGTTATCTAAGTTGGCATGCATTTCCTTGTAGACGTTTTTTTCCAATCCGCCAATTCGCACGAACAAGGAATAGTAGTTTGAGCGTACGTTGAACATTTGAGAATTAATATCAAACCCGAACATCCTGGAGGATTCCGTAGCCATGAGAAAAGCAGAAAAGTCACCGCCAAATTTGTATTCTTTGTCGAGATAGTCTATTTGGTAGTAAGTAGATAATGCATGTAGGTTAGGTTTGCGAGTGAATTTAAGAATTTGAGCAGCATTCAATTTGAATACTTGATGGCATAGATCAGTAAGGCGAGCCATAGCCAACAAATAGTTGTAATGGTAATGGTACAGTTCGGTGTGCATTTCCCAATAGATGTTAAGCAAGCGGGAGATAGGTGGATGAGATCTCATAATAATGGTGTAGGCAATAACTCTAAATTCAAAGTGTTGGTTCCAGTCGGAGAAGATGGGCCAGTACAATTCGAATAATTTATCGGAATCACCAATTACCATGGGCATAATGGCCCATATAGCTCCAAGACGAACTTTATGTTCGCTCATTTCTTTTCCTTTTACAATAGGAATCAAGTGCTTTAAAACGCTAGGTAATTTGGTATTGTGTAGAGCTTGTAAGTAGAGCATTTGGGTGGTGAAATCTTGGGTGGATTTTATCTTGTTCACGAAGTCGTTGACGTATTTATCATAGATATGTTGACTAGCGAATCTTTCGTGCTCTTCAGATGCCTGAGAATAGTGATTATTGGTATGAACATGACGGTAGTATTGATGTCCGTGAGCGAAATTCGTCTGCATTTCGACAGATTTGTGGATAAGAGAAGCAAAACATAACACCGCAGCATTCCGTACGTGTATGTGAACGTCATCGCCCCAAGACAACATGTCTTCGGTGTCTTTTAACAGTTTTTCATTGACCCCACGTACATGAGAAGGAAGACTCTGCAACATGCGTATAGCTGAATTTATATCAATCTTGTGTTCATGAATGATTTCTTTGATAAGTACTATGGAAGTATGGGTACCGACCAAAGGAAGTAGTTGATGCAAGATTTCCATGTGTTTTCTACCTTCATTGCTAGTCTTGGCTCTGAAGCTGTTGTACATTTGCTCCAAGGTAGCTTTGTCAAAAACCGTGAGCAAACGTACAATACGGTTTACAAGTTGACCGTGCTCAATGTTAGGTTGACGCATATGAAGATGATCTTCGTGTAACCAGTCAGCCGTTTCTCTCAACATGGATTCTATGATTGGAATTTGTTTTTGCATGTCTACTATACGACGCCCATTTAATATGTCAGGCAACACGGTATCGATGCTAAAATCAATATAGTTATAGGTGAGATCTTCGTCTACGTGTTCAGAATTAACTTGGAGGGCTTTCTGCACGGGAACTACATCGAGCAAGTTAAGGGTGATGTTGGCAAATGCGTACTGGGCTTCAGATTTGGCCTGGAATGGGTAGATGTAAACTGCACCAGTGGATTCTATGCGTTTTGCAAAATAGTTACCATCTTGTTTTGTAATGTAATAGTGTTGATGACTGTCATGGGACATTGGCTCTTCGTAAGGACCTTCGCAAAAGTCTGGTGCCACGGTGTTAATCATGGCGGCATACATGGGCTTTGTGGACTTCATCTCGTGCATTTTTTGAACAACAATTGTATCATCACCTTTAGGCAAGACATTGTAGGCGGCAACAGTGTTGCCGTAGATGAGTATTCTTTGGTAGTAAAAGCGTGCGCTATGTTTCCGTTCAAATGAATTTTTTCCAAATTCAATTGAAGGATGTTTGCGATAGCTTTGTGCATGTTGCGTGCGTACATTTTTTCCTGCTTTTCGGTAGCGATGCCTTTAGCTTGGCCATTTTTTTCGTAGATTACTTTGAAGGTGTTCAGAATGTCAGAAGCTTCTTCCGGAACTGCTACTTCTTCAAGTTCGTGTTCATGTCCGTAGCGACGCTCTCCATTGTACAATTTGTACTTTAAGTCGGACAACTGAACAAGGGTGCTGGTGTCGACAGATTGTACATGTAGTTCGCCACTAAGGAAGAGTTCGGAAGCATAAGATGCAGGTAAAACAGTACCAGCTTTGATGAATCCTTTGTAGTTGTAGATGAGCTCTTTGCCATTTGGAATCAGTGAATGGAAAGCACTTGCCAAAGAAAGTGCCGAGAAAGCTACAAATTGAAAAAAAGACATTAAAAAGTATTATTACAAAATAGTCGCCATCAGTGTTAATAGCCTTTGCGTACCGCAGGTGCACACCGGCCTGTTTTTACTAATATAAACACGGTGGATCTACAGTTCATAATAGAGTCCGCACGACAAATATGGCACAGAAGGTTTGCGACATTGAAACCTCGGGGTTGCTAACCGTGTTGGAGAATTGTATGTGGTGAGTTGCAGTTCAAACTTTTTTTCACTGCCGTGATCATTTCTAATTGAATTTAGGAATCTGGGTTGTGGATCACTTGTCGAAATTTTCCAATACTTTAAATTTGAGCAACCGCTAATTATAATTGAGAATGCTTTGGTAGGTACTTCTATATTTATGAGTTTCTGATCATTGTCAAATTTTGGTCAGTTAAACTGTGTAATTGCAACGCCACGTAATTAAAACTTATAAACTCAAGTTGCCCTTAGTCTGCGTGCACGTCATTAGTTATTTGGTGACGTCACACCTTAATTGGGGTATACAGCGAAAATGAAAGTATGCAGCCTATCACATTTGAGTGTTTGTGGGTTGCATACTCGTCTTTAGAATCAAAATATTGATATATAATCTAATAAATTTTCTTTTTCCAAAACGATCCTTAGCGAGTTATTTATTTTCAATAATTAATAATAATAATAATCAGTTACATTTAATTTAATGCAGTTTATTTTTATTTACATTTGCCCACTGGAGGTCCTACCTATTATTGAAATAATTTTTTTAGTACCAAAAACAAATTGTATTACCCTTTTAGTATTTTTTTTTTCGTTTTTTTTTCCTCCGTCATGCACATCAAAAAATGAAAACTCAAAAATAACATGTAAATTTATTATAGCGATGTAAGTTTCTTCTTCTTCTTCTTAATTTTTATTCATCTTAAAAAACACTGGCATGTTCGTCCTCTAGATTTATTATTACTGGAGCTAAAACATGAACATTAATCTTTCAATAATTATGAACTCAAAAATATAAATAATAATACTTCTCTCCTAGCCTTTAGAGGAAGCAGCGGACCACCACTGTCTCTTTCTCGTTCACAATATGTAGTTTATTAGCGACGCAATAAGCTCTTTCGATTTACGGGGAAGAGCGGTCATATTTCGAGGTTATATTTCCCTCAAGCACGCGAAACATTCGCAAAAAAAAACACTTAAGTTAATAAAGAAAGTACACGCTTTTATTCTGAAATGAACAATTTTTTATACAGTAAATGAAAAAAATTACGATGAAAAGCAAGTATAATAAAAATTTTAAACTGTGTTACATAACACGCAAAACACGAATTCCTTTTTAAAACGACATGTGAACATAAAAAACAGGGCGTGAACGTGAAGGAAACAAAATCCCTAATTTTTATGTAGTTTCGTATGTTACATACGATCTATGAAATATGAAAAATCAAAATCATAACTGTTACAACTACGTTACACGACCTTACGACTAAACATGATTTTACTATGTAATTAAAAAAAACTGATTTTTTTAGTTTTTTAGAATTGGCACTGTCAATACTAAATATCAAATAGTTGATGACGTGGACACTGACTAAGAGCAACCGGGGCTTCGGTGGAGTAGTGCGGAAATACACTGCCATTCGCGGTCAGCGAAATTCGGTCGGATATGTCGGGGTTTCGAATCCCGACTGGGGCGACGGAATTTTGCTTAGTTAAGTTTAGGGCAGTGGCTGCTCGCCAAGTGAAGTAGGTGAAGTGCCTCTTCACCTAAAATTTTCATTCAGTTGCGAATATTTATTTAAATTACATAACAAATTATTTATCGGCATCACACTTATTAGTAGTCGTTTATTTATGGCATACACACTCGTAGATACAATAAGCTTAGTGAAAACAAACAAAAATTAAAATTTTAAGTGTAGTCCGTCGAGCGTCGACCATAAAAAGCCTTACCTACAACACTCCAGCAATTGTAGTGAAGAGTCGGCCTCAAACGTATTTTAACTCTACACTTATACCTCCGGTGCCATAGTAACGCCTGCGTCACTATCTAGAATTGGTTCACGGTGAAACGCGCAAATGAAGTTTTAACTCGCAAGCAACCGCAGAACTTCATATTGGGTTTTTTTTTTATTTTATTCGTTCGTTTATGAATTATAGTTAATTGGTAACTATTACTATTGTTGATTGTGTTGTGCGTTTGTACTTGTATCGTGTGTGTTGCAGTTATGGAAAGTTTACTTTTATACGTAGATAATTATCAGGAAAACTATGAATTCTATTAATGCTTTAGTGTGCAGCTTGTTAGAGGCGCCATTCAGGCATTGGAAGGAAGAAGATAAAAAAACGTTTTAAATCAAGGGCGACCTACAGTTGGTTTGACAATTTCCCCGAAAAAAGACTTAAAAGGTAGTGGAAAATCATATAATCTTAAGTTTAAAATTTCTTGGTTCACCGAATACAAATAGTTATGTAACAGGTCAATACTACAAAAATTATTTTGTTGGCCTTGCTTGCTCTTTTGAGGAAAATCAAATCACCATAGGGGATGGTTTAAAAGAAAACGCGTGACTTTTTAAAGCACAATTTAATGAAAATATTCGATTAAATAGACTTTTCCTCCAAATAGTTATCGACACAGTTTTATATTTCAGCAAGCAAGAATTAGCGTTTCGCAGACACGGCGAAAGCAGTGACTCAGCAAATTTTTTCTAATAGGGATATTATAATAGCACTTTAACTATTTTTTTACCCGCGAGCCGCCACTGGCTTAGGGTGCATGTTTTATAAATGGTTAGTGTGTAAAAGTATGAATGAATGAGAAAAATAAAAAAAAAGACTAAGAGCAACCGGACCATAGATTAAATTTACCGGTGACGTTTAACGTCAAAGTAAAGATAAAATAATTGTACTAATAAGCTGATTTATTGCCTTCGTTGTTTTATTACAAAGAAATAAGACACTGCGAAATGTTTACTAATCGTTCTTTATGGCGATAGCGTATTAGAAATTATTGGAAAAGTGTCGTTTCAATTTTGCGTGTGGAATGATATTAAAGAATATTTTTCATTTCATAAAAGTTCAAAAAATATATAAAGAATAATTTGCAATATAAAACACACCTACAAGCTTCAGTTTTCGGCATTTCTAAAACGACGCCTGTATGTTATTTTAGAATTTCGAAAATTTTTAAATTGAATACGAAAATATTTACCTCGATGTTGCTTTGTAAGTACTTTCCTCGCTATCAATTTTATTTTAACTGATAACTTTCAAGGAATTTAATAACAGCCTTTGTTGTATTTTTTCCACATGAGGTACAAATGTAAACCACTAACTGCTGATTTTTAACCGATTCACTTTTACACGTGTGTGATACTTTTGTTATGTGCTTAATATGCATTTGAGCACTATACTATGAAAGTTTTAAAAGTATTGCAACCATAGAACAATAATTTAAGAAACAAATAATATTTTTATTCAAGTATGCAAGTGTTACTAATGGATAGTTCAAACTAAATGCTGATGTGTTCAACCCAGCCTAAGCTTTCGTATTTAGTAGTTTCTAAATTTAATTTCCCTTTACAATGTAGACGTGATGCAGAAACAAAAAGTATTGTTGGGACTTACCAAACAGTAAGGTAACCGAACACCGTCCCATGATTGTGGTGAACTTGAAGATCTGGAACTTCCTTATTCTTTTATACGTTTCAACGGTTTTCGGCCTTAACCTTCTTTATCCTCAAAAAGATATTAATATCAATATTTGTCGACAATTTCGGTAAGTGTTTATAATGACCGAATATAAAAGACTTATTAGACGATAGCCTATCTTGACCTGAAGTGAAAGTGAAAAAAATATGCAATGGACATTACGACTGCCAATTTTTGTTACTTTAACTTTTTTTTGTCGTTCATAGTGTCACTGTTAAGTGGGACATACTGCATACGAAAACCCCTTACTTGGGTATTTGGGTTTATAACATCTTTGTTGGTTCTGAGTTGTTTAGATTGAATTGTAGGTAAATAATGTTTTTTATAGTTGATTTAGTTTTATAACGAATGGCAAACTAGCTCAGAATAGTACGAGATGAAAGGTACGTATTTAACCAAAGAGTGATTAGGTTATCGGAAACACTATTTTTGGTACAGCCTAAATAGGGATAGTTAGTTTGAAATGTCAAACACTGTCATTGCTTAGCACTGCCACATGCTAAATTGAATTATAAAATTGTAATAATGAAAACCAATAAATTACATGAGTATTATCGAAAGAGGTATAAGTAAGTAGGTAATAACTGAAAAAATTAACCTTACATTTTCATATTGATTTTAAAATTCACAAAATTTGATAAATGTAATGCGAAGAAATTCCAAGCATTTGCTATTCAACTTTCTTTAGGTTTACCGTAATAAAAAGGAAATTCGTGAGATCTATTTTTGAGATTTGCCACATTTTTTTATGTAGATTTTTTAGATTCTCCATAATGTACTCTAAAATGCAAAGCAATTCTGAATGTTGTTTATAAAAAGCTAAAATAGATGTAAAAATTGTTTAAAAAAGCTTTTATTAAAATTAAGTGTACAAATACGGATTAAAAGTTCTAGTGAGAGCTAAAACTTTTTAAGCACTGGTCATACAATGTCCGTGGAATTGGACACCACCAACTTTAGGAATTTCAATGAATACTTGATCACCGGTGTGTTCCATATGGAGTTGGAAGTGAAGAGTGGTCAAAACAACGCTGTGGACGTGGGGACGTACCATTACGCTGAACCAATCTTCGGTATGATAGTCTACGGCATCTGACAATTCTTTGCCATCGACAAGGATTTTGAAGTGTTCACCATGTTTTCCTTCGGGGTGAATTTCCAAAGAGTGAGATCCATGTACAGTTTTCAAGGCCTACAAACAAGATAAATAAATAATTAGATCGTTTTTAGAATATTTAATACTTCCTTTTAATCTTAATTAGAAATAATTATGTCTTACTTATAAATTAAACAATTTTAACTTTTACACTTACCAGGAAGTTGCCTTCAATTTTCTTAAGGTAAACACCATGTTGGGAGTCCTTGACTACATCACCTACGAACATGGTCCATTCGCTGGGGACTTGGAAAGCTTCGATGTGTTTTTCTTCATTCAATTCATGTTGAACATGTTCTGGGCGGACAATGCAAGAATGCATCATACCCATATGGTGCATCATCATGTACAATTTGGAGAAGTGGGTGTTGTCAGGGTAGAATCCCCAATAAGCCCAGGAACGGATTGGTATTCCGGTAAATTCGTGAGCGTAATGTGGAGTAACTACTTCTAAGTTCATTTCGTGTCCAGTCATGGGGTATTCCAAAACTACTTTCACATTATCTTCTTCAACATGTACATCATGTTCATCATCGTGGGTGTGGTAGGACTTGTACATTTGCCTTAAGTAGTCGAAAGCACCATAGAAATATTTCTTGTATTCAGTAGCGACGTTGGTGGTCTTAATATCGAAGACGTATTTCCTGATGGCAGTATGAGCGGCCAAGCAACGCATGGAATGATAATCAGCTCCCAAGCGATGAGAGTAGGGCTGACAAATTTCGTAAGTGTGATATGGAGTCTTTTGTTCTTCGAGTTGGGTGCCAACAATTGCAACATCGATGGTAGCTCCATCTTTGTCGCATTTTCCATCAGTAGATTGTCCCATAACAACGTTCATGTGTCCGTTGACGCCTTCCAAAGTCCATTTCTTGGTAGATTCCATGCATACTTTGAAGTCCTTTTGGCCAGGAATGATGCGGGTGACATCGATTTTAACATTTTTAAGATTATGTCCTGCGTTTACATCAACGATAGCATTCATGTCCCAAGTTTTAACAGCCTTTTCTTGATTTTTAAGGACATAAGTGAAATGGGTGTTGAATTTCATGCCAGGCAAGTATTGGTCTTTTTCTTGGGTAAGTTCTTTGTTGACACGGAATGTTAAATCGATTTGAGTGATTGGGTTTTCAGTACTGGGAACAGCCTTGAACAAAACACCATGGGTGCTTGGAGAAGGTTGAAGGAGGACGTGCGAATGCCAGTTGCGCAGGAACAACATAAAGTATCCCATTGGAGTCCAATAGTTCTTGCTGTGCTTGGAGGCGACCATGTGCATCACATCATGGAATTTAGTATTGCTATCATAAAGCTCACTGTCGTAAACGGCTGCTTGATAGTTATATCCGGTATTGTAACCTTCCTTGTGGTACATGGTGTACTGCAAAGAAATTTACATGTTACCTACAGGACCAAAAAACGATGGTACTGAGTTACTTACATTATGACGGTATTGCTCTCCTTTGGTAACAGTGGTAAAGTGATGGCATTTAGCACAGGATTTTGTAAGAACACCATGATGTAAGTCGTCCTTTACGATTACCATGGTAGTAACATGGCTCCTAATTCCAATAGCATCTTTGTGTTCATCTTGATGCCTCTTCATGGAGATCTTAACGCTGTGTTGTTGCGTGTTGATAGTAATATCAGCATGCAGAGGAAGTACCAAATCGTAGGAATGGTATCTGTTAACCCCTTGCCAGATATCGGCGATGGGATTGTAGAAAGAAAGACCATAGCGTGAGTGTCTAGCGATGTGGTATTGGTTATCCAAATGGATGTTGATGAGGTTGCTAGCGACGTCCTTATTCATGTCAACGTGCTTGTGGTGAACTGAAGGAATCATGATTTCCATGAGAGCTGGAATACCCATTTCAGTGGGTAAAAGAATTTGAGTGAACATCTCGTAATGGATTTCGACTGATCTTTGGGCCTTTGAGTATTTGTCGTTGTGGAAGAAATCGAATAAAGCGTACAAATCCTTAATGTTACTCTGGTCGTAATAGCAAGATTGTACAATTTGATGTTGGTATCCAATTGCAATTTCTACATTTATGTCTTTCATGTCTTGGACAGATTTGATCAAATTCCAAATTTCATTGTAGTTAAACAATTCAGTAGTGCTATCTAAGTTAAGATGAACTTTCTTGTCAATAGTTTCTTTCAAACCGCCAATTCTGACGTACAATGCGTAGTAATTTGAGCGTACGTTGAACATTTGGGAATTCATTTCAAAGTAGAACATTCTGGAGGATTCAGTAGCAATAAGGAAAGCATTGAAGTCTCCGCCAAATTTGTATTTTTGATCAAGGTAGTCCATTTGGTAGTAAGTAGATAATCCATGTTGGTTAGGTTTGCGGGTGAGTTTAAGAATTTGGGCAGCGTTCAACCTGAATACTTTATGGCATGGGTCAGTGGTGTGAGCCATAGCCAACAAATAGTTGTAATGGAAGTGGTAAAGCTCGCTGTTAGGTTCAGCTTGCATTTCCCAGTAGACGTTAAGAAGGCGGGATATTGGAGGATGAGATTCCATGATGGCGTAGTATGCAAGGATTCTTAATTCCAGATGTTGGCTCCAGTCAGAAAAGATGGGCCAGTACAATTCAAATACCTTTTCGGAATCACCAAGTACCATAGGAGCAACAGCCCACATAGCCACAAAGCGGATTTTATGTTGGTTCATTTCTTCTCCCTTGATAATGGGAACCAAGTGTTCGACAACGCTGTGCAATTTGGTGTTGTAAAGAGCTTGTATGTAGAGCATTTGTGTGTCAAGATCTTGAGCAGATTTTACCTTGTTGACGAAGTCGTTGACGTATTTGTCGTAGATTTTATGTTCGTTAACGAATTTTTGGACCTCTTCGGGTACATAAGAATGAAGCATTCCGTTAACATGAAGGTTGATATGTTCATGATCATGAGTCATCATATCGTGTTGATGCTGATGGTGGTGTTGATGTCTATGAGCGATGTTCTTTTGGGTTTCGAAAGTTTTGTGAATGAGGGATGCGAAACACAAGACAGCAGCTTTGCGTACATGTGCGTTAAAGTTTTTGCCCCAAGTCAACATGTCTTCGGTTTCTTGCAACATTTTTTCAGTGGGTACGCGTACATGGGCAGGAACAGAGTGCAACATATGCATAGCTACATGATCATCGACTTTCTTTTCGTGAACAATTTTCTTAACCAGCAATACAGAAGCATGGGTACCAACTAAAGGAAGAAGTTGATGTAACATTTCCATGTGTTTCTTGCCTTCATCGGTAGTTTTTGCACTGAAGGTGTTGTACGTTTGTTCTAAAGTAGCCTTGTCGAAAACGGTGAGCAAACGTACAATACGGTTAACAAGTTGACCGTGCTCAATGTCAGGTTGACGCATATGAAGATGATCTTTGTGTAACCATTCAACCATTTCTTTCAGCATGGATTCAATAACTGGGATTTCTTTCTGCATATCCACTACACGACGTCCGTTCATGATGTCGGGCAACTCCATATCCAAGCTAGGATCAATAATGTCGTAGGTAAGATCTTCCTCTACGTGTTCAGAAGCAACTTGAAGGGCTTTCTGTACCGGAACAACATCAAGCAAGTTAAAGGAAATGTTGGCAGATACGTATTGGGCCTCAGATTTAGCCTGGAATGGATAGATGTAAAGCGCCCCAGTGGATTCTATGCGTTCTGCGACATAATGTCCATCGTGTTTCTTGATGTAGTAGTATTGATGACTATCATGGGACATGGGTTCTTCGTAGTGAGCTTCGCAGTAGTCGGGTTGGATGTTGCTGATCATAGCGGCGTACATGCGCTTGGTTGATTTCATTTCATGCATTTTTTGAACGTAAAATCTATCTTCACCTTTAGGCAAGACATTGTAGGAAGCAACTGTTTTACCGAAGATAGAGTATTCTTCAGTGGTGAAAGCGTGAGCGTGTGTCTTATCCAAGTGGATTTCTTCCAACTTCAATTGAAGAATGTTGGCGATGGCTTTGTGCATGTTGCGAGCGTATGTCTTTTCCTGCTTTTCAGTAGCAATACCCGTGGCTTGCCCATTTTTGTCATAGATGATTTTGAAGGTATTGAGAATATCGGCAGATTCTTCAGGAATTGCTATTTCTTCAAGTTCGTGTTCATGTCCATAATGACGGTCTCCATTGTACAATTTATACTTTAAATCGGATAACTGCACATGTGCGTTGCTGTCGCCGGTTTGTATATGTAGTTTACCATGAAGGAAGAACTCTGAAGCGTAAGATGCAGGGAGAACGGTACCAGCTTTGACGAGCGCTTTGTAGTCGTAGACAAGTTCTTTGCCATTTGGAACCAGTGTATGGAAAGCACTGGCCAGAGAAAATGCCGAGAGAGCTAAAAATTAAAAGCAAATTTAAGAAAATATATGACAGTAGTAGCAGTGTGGAAACAATAAATTAATAATATTGTTTTCACTTTAAAATTAATAAATTATTTGTATTGGGACGATGTTGTTAAGAAGCAACGATTTCTTTTCAATATATTGTATCATAAATTGTAATTTAAACTACTAATAAAAATTAGGGAGCTTGGTGGTACAGTGGCAAGAGCACCCCAACTAGGGAGACTCGATTTCGAAACCTGGTGAAAGTAGAGATTTTTAGTAACGCAATTCCCATCATTAAGGGTCGGTACTCGATCGGGTGAATCCATAAGTCGTTGGGTTACAATTAACAACTTTATCAGCGGAATGGTCGACTTTGGGCAGTTACAAGATACGTATATTACACATCCCCTATAAAAGACGCCTATCTGTGGAAAGCAACGTGAAAGTACCACAGAGAACACATTTCCCTAGTACAACGAACATGCATTTCTTAGTGCACGTTTGTCGCCTGCACTAAATTTGAGTATAGAAAATGAGGAATGAAAAATTAAATTAAATATTCTATATGCAAGTCAAGTATTCGTTACGATATGTTTCTAGAAAGATTATAGGACACTGATCTCCAAATTGGTAAAGCAGCTGATTATGATAAAATAGTGTTGGTTATTTTTTTATTTATGTGTGTTTACATAAATGTCAAATGCATATCAGTTCAGTTATGTAAGTGAAACCTCACCAAAATAAAATATATGTTTATAATAGATAATAAAAGAGATAGTACGATGCTGATAGTCGTCAATGAGAAAAGCAAACCAACAAAAAAATTAGATTATATTAACATGACGTAGTGTTCTAAAAAATTAAACCAATTGTATTATCGAGCATGTATCTACAAACTACAACAATGAATATTAACTAATAATTAATTACAAGAAGCTATCAAAGATGGGGCTTTAAAGTGCTTTATCATAAGAACACTAGACTAATAAAATAAGGTTCTGAGTAACACATTCTGCCTGTTCAAATATAAGTAGCTAAAATTAACATTTAATGAAAATGGATCATTATAAGCCATTGTTTAAAAATGGAAATAATAAAATTCCGAAAAATTACAGAGGCATTACGCTTTAAAATTCGACGTAAAAGCCTTTTACTAAAATAGTATTAAATAAACCTCAACTTGTCCTACAAATTAGCGAACAAATACAAGACATTTGTCAGAACCACTCCACGCTCAAAGCATTTTTCTTGGTCGTCAAATGGCTGAGAAAGCTATTACATTCTCCAAGCCGGCAGTTTTGCGTTTTGTACATTTTGGTCAAGGCATTTTTCCGTATAATATTAACAGATGTACTAGCAGTTCTAGAAGAAAAGAAAGTACCAGAAGATGTAAAGAATTTAATAATGGATTTCAACACAACAGCAATTTAAATAAAAAGTATGTGAAATGTATTCACAATGTATATATACGAGTAAAGGCATAAAATGTATGATTAAGGTACGGGCTGAACTGTCACAGGACTTTGAAGTCACAAAGGGGCTGAAACAGGGTTGTTGTTTATCCCCTACGCTCTTTAAAATATATATAAAAGAAGCTCTGTCAAACTGGAGTAAAAAATGTTCCTGAGTGGGAATAAAAATAGGAGGGGATTGTTTATATAGCGTTTTCTTTGCCGATGACCAAATTATTATAGCCAACGATTGGGATGATAGCGATTACATGCTAAGAAAATTAGTAAATGAATACGCAAAATGGGGATTGAAGATGAATACTAACAAAACCGAATATTCGGTGACAGGAAAAGAAGCAGAAAGTATAGAGACAGACTATGGAACTATTGAACAATGCAACGAGTACAAATATTTGGGTACTATTATAACAAAAAAGGGAGCAACCGACGAAGACATAAAGAGAAGAATCGCACAAGGAAAAGCAGTAGTACAAAAATTAAATTTCCTACTTTGGTCGTCAAAAATTAAAATTAAAACAAAAGTAATGATTTACAAAGTTCTTGTGGAACCCATAACAACGTATGGATCTGCATGCTGGCAGATGAGTGATAAAAACAAGAGAAAACGAGAAACAGTAGAGATGGATTATCTAAGAAGATCATGCCGAACCTCAAGACTGGAACATATTAGAAACGAGATCATTAGAGCAGAAGCGAAAGTACCCGACACCATAGTAGAGAGGATAGAAAACAAGCAACTATTATGGTATGGACATGTTCGACGTATGAATGAGGAGAGATGACCACTTGGAATGTTCAAGTACCAGCCCACAAATCGCAGAAAGGAAGGAAGGCCAAAGAAAACTTGGCTTGAAGGGATAAAATGTTCCATGAGAAATAAAGGACTACACGAAGATGAGTGGGAAGACAGAAGTTTTTGGCGATCGAGATGCGGGAAGTGGCAGCAGCCGTAGGACCACCGCTTATATATATATTTTTTTTTAAACACAAATGCTAAAACTCAAATCAAAGTGAAAAGAGAATTCACTGATAACATAGAAACTAGCATCGAAATGAGGCAAGGAAATTCAGTAAGCCCAACATTATTCTGCTTAGTAATGGATAAAATCATTGAAAGTTTGAAGTTTAAACGAGGATATCAACTTGAAGATAAAAATATAGATATAGTTTGTTATGCAGATGACTCTGTGCTTATTGCCAGCACGGAAGCTGATTTACAGCGTTTACTACAGCACAAAGAAACTACAATATGACTGTAAAGAAATCCGATACAATCTCAAAGAAACCCATTCCGATGTAAACTGGAAATAGGATGGAAAATTGTAGAGCAGGTTATGTCTATTAAACATCTGGGAGTAAATGTCTCCAGTGATAGAAATCTGCAAAAGGAGGTAAAACATCAAACATTGCAAGGGGCACGAATATAGGTTTGTATACATGTAAAAATCGATACATGTCTGCAGAGAGCAAAGTAAACATTTATGACAATGGTGAAGCCAACAATGACATGCAGCAGAAATAAGGCAACTGTTCACTGCATTAGAAATGACAACTTTAAGAGTGATAGTTAGCAAATCAAAAATGATCTCAAAGTACGAAATCAAGACGTTAGAGAAGAATGCACCGTAAGAGATTATTTAAATGCATAAAACGAAGTAGGAAGAAATAGAATAACCTCGCAGAGAGAGCCGACCAGAAGAGAATGATAAGAATAGCACGAGACCTAAGGTATAAAGGAAGAAGAGATATACGATGTTCTTAAAAAAAAGGGCTGTTTGCTGGATATCCTCACCAGTGGACATCCGTAAAGTGTGGAAATGACACACGAAAGTCTAAAAAGAAGGCGAAAAAGAAGATTAAGGAAAAGGGCGTTCTTGTCCACACAAAAAATAAATAAAACACTGAAACATGTTTGAATGTTGAAATATTTTATCCTAATGAGAATAAGAACTAAATTAATTTTATTATAATTAATATTTTCAAAGTTTCTACGTTAATGAGCTCCCTACATGATTCGGTTAACGAATAATTCAGATCATTGTAATTGAGATAATTGGAGTTCCATTGCACCAAACATTTCTGTAGAATTTTTATAGAAATATGTATTGGTATATAAATCTGCAGAATTTAACCTGCAGCATATTAGGGCAAATGGTATTTAGAGGCGTGAAAACACGTTATTTGGGAAATTTATTGGTGCTCTCCTTTGCTTGAAGGCTATTGTACTTATAATTGATAGACTGAATCGATCGTTTTCCTTAAGTATCCGTAACTTGTGTGTCATTTCATATTATTTCAATTATTAATGAAAATTTTTAAAGGGATTGTCAACTCTGCAAGTTATGCTTATTTTATAAATTGTCAGTTTCATGGTTTTCCTAAATACAAATCTACGTTTTGATCAAAATTTAACCTTATTAGAAATCTAATTCTATTTTGAATTATATGTGAATTAACATATAGTATATACTTTTATGGAATTAAGAGAAATTAAGAAAATATATAATGGTGCGAGATAGCAATAAATTTAAGGCAGGACTGATTATTTTTGATTAAATGTTTAAATAGGTGTTTGAAACTTTTCTAAAAGATTGGAAATTGTAGAACAGTCGATTCCGTTTAATCGAGACACACCGGGACTAGCATGTTTGTCAGCTGTCCCAAATATTCGAAGTTACACATAAAATTAAAGAATGTTTTCTTAGACTAAATTAGAGTAAATTCTTGAAGTAAAGTATAACTTAACAGAATTATAACATGCAACGAGCCGATGATGACCTGTCTTAAGTGGCTGGCTTTTAATGATTTCCTTCAAAGTGTCAAGTCATTTCTTGATATCTTAGCAAGGGTTATAAATTTTTGAAATAAAATTGTGAAAAAACGAGGCTATCGTAGTACAGTTTGCACTTTTCGCAAAAATTAAATAGGTAGTAGAAGGTAGTGATGGTACTTACCAAGCAACAATGTCACTGAACACCGCCCCATGGTTGTGGTGAACTGTAGATCTTCAGCCTCCGGGTTTCTTTTATATGTTTTAACAATTTTCGACCTTAACCTTGTTTATCCATAACTAGATATTAATAACTATTTATTTGGCGGTAACTACATGAAGATAATAACTTTGAGTAGTTTAAAAAATATATTTGACGATGCCCCTGGTTGACCTGCAAGCAAAAAACGCACAATCGAAATTACAACCGTTTTTTTTTATAGTATTTTGACATAGTTTTTAGAGCTTAACAGATACGCTAAAACGTTAATACTGATAAACTATATTGTTAAACCCGGCCTGTTTTAAAAATAACATCTTACTAGTGGGATATAATATTGTTTTGAATTTTATAATGTCTTCGGCGTTAGTCCTTCTGCTATTTTTCGGCGTCTTATTATAAATAAAAGCACGAAGACGTACATACCTCTGGTAAAGCATAAATTTGAAAAGTTCTTCAGCTGAAATCTATTACACGTATTGACCAAAAACACCCCAACAAAATGTCTCGGCACAGAATATTATTATTTAAACAACAAAAAGCCCCCAAAGATTAAAATAATAATCTTGTATAATTAGTTACCACCGTACATTTAATAATTTTGAAACAAATTGTTCTGTATGCATGAATAATCAAATAACTACAAAAAACTGATACAGGATGATCTTAAAAGTAAATAATTTAGTCAGACAGAAAACACTTAGGAGCTGTAATTTAGGCCAATACACTGACCAGCTAAATTATCGCATCATATTTTTAAAAGGGAACAAATTAAACCAAAATACATATTGGTCGCCAAATGAAATCCTCTAAATAACAGAAATAATCCCAGAAAATGTTGTTTGTATCAGATTTAAACATTGTCGCCAAACGCTTGTCGCCGGATTGATAAGAATCTGTACGCAAAATAATCATTGAAACACCTTCCTTGATGCAGAATATTCAGTTTATTAGTAAAATAACAGATTTGTCACCAAATAAATTACTATCAGCACCTAATAATAATCTGCTTTTTATTTTCATTATGCTAGAACAGTTAATTTATTTGTTTATCAGGCAATAGACTGTGTTACTTGAGTTACTTTTCAAATTCAATGCAAAGTTCGCCAGATGGGCAAGGTAAAATTGACGTAATGCGGCGAACAACCAGTACGATGTGAGCATAAACCATACGAGTGAATTTAGCAGGTTATGTGTACTTTGTTCTGTTATTAGTTGCCCTATTCTATTGGTAAGTGTTCTTTTGTCTTGTTATTTCCAGTAGAAGTGGTGTCTGTTTGAAAATATGGATTCAAACAATTGTTTCGACGAAGCAATTCCGTCGATAATTTCAGACTCAACGTCCATACACAATGAAGTGTCTTTATTCAATTCAGAAGAAGACGACTCAGAGACAGAAGAAGACGACTCAGAGACAGAAGAAATCGTGTCACCGAAGAAGAAATCGTGTCACCGAAGAAGTAATGATCAGAAAATAAGGTGTGGAAGTACGTCGCACGGTTCGAGGGCGTAAAAGATGCCGAAAAAGCTATTCAAGGTGAAAGTACCTGTTCTTTCTTACGTACGCACGAAGTAGAAGAAGGGGCGAAGAAATACTACAGTTGCAACAAAGTTAAACGTAAGGGACCTCCGTGTGCAGCACAGATTTATACGCTTTTCGACGCAGCATCAAATGCAGTTCTGATGTATCGTATCCAATCACGATCATGAACTAAAATTGCAGCCTAATTATGGGTTAAGCGATAAAGTTAGGAAGAAGTAAATAAGCTGTTCAACTTACAACTAAAACCAAAATTAGTAATGAGTAACGTAGCCAAAATTAAAGGCATTTCCATACTCAAAATGCCACAATGAAGTTACCTTCATGAGCTGCGTCGCTCTAAATATGGACTACCAACTGTTAGTCTCGGTGAGCAAGAAGCGTGGTTGCTTTGCCACTCCACCATCCCTGAAGATGTACATGAAGTTTATGTATTTGCATATGACATATTTGAAGAAAATGATTCACCGAAATTCCGATTTGTACTTTCAACCAAATTTTTGATGGAATTGGTTCGCGACATGAAAGTGATTCATGCAGATGCCATATATAATTTAGTGTGGCAGGGATTTCCTGTCTTTGTCGTTGGAACTACGGATAAGAAAAAGACCTTTAATTATTACGAAGTACCTGGTGGAAAGGCCGAAATAATCAAAGAAATTAAAAACAAGTGGGATAACTTCAACGCCTACAAAGAACAGTTTTTCAACAAATGGGAAGTAGCTTTGCCTAAAAATGGCACCTGGATAGGCGCGAAGTATACCTGTCCCGCATTTTACAAGCAGTATATATGCAAACATATCAGCTAGCAGCTAGCTTGACACTAGTGAGTCCACCACCGGAGACCAAAAATGTGCATATTGGCAAGGACAGTGCTGTCTTAAAATGCCCCCCCCCCCTACTAACTTTTGAAAGACTTGATATTTCTTCACTAAACTTTGTGTGCTTTAACGGGAGGCTAAATACTACTTTTTAGTACATATTTAAATATTATAACTTTCAAAATCGCGGCTAGGTGCCATTTTGAAATATTTTTTTAAATAGCAATGGGGGTCGAGTGACACCTCATTTGAAAGGTATTTTAATTCTGTGTCTGATCCTTGAGTTTCATAAACAAATATAGATCCGGAAAAAAATGACAGATGATTGAAAATAACAAGTTTATGGAAAAAACTAAGAATTAAAGCAAAAAAGGTATGGTTTCGAAATGTTCACCAAGAATGAAGAAGATTCTAAAACAAACAAAACTTATTTTAGTCAATTCAAGCATTAGTTTTTTATTAGCGTCGTCATTTTATTATTGTTATTTTTTAGTGTAGGTACCGGTAGGTAGCGCGTTAGACTTGTACGCTGAAGGTTTGGGGTTCAATTCCTAGTACCGGAACGTCGCATTTTTAAAGGCCGTTCTCTCTCGGAAGGTAATGGCAAAACAGCAAGGCATTCTGCTTAGTAAATCTTCTCTGAAGTAGAAGTGTTTACACTTCCCGTGGTGCAGAGCCCACTTTAAGCTGTAGGGCATTTATGTCTGTACTACTTTAAAAATGCGCAACACAGGCATAGGCGAGAAGATCGCTACGTCTCGTAAGAGATAAAGCACTCGGAGATAGTCTTGCTGTAACTATATTCATGTAACTAAAGAATTAATTTACTTAATAAACTTTAAAGTGTACTATCAATGCTTCCAAAAAAAGAATTATTCGTTAGTTAAAAATGCAACATGATAAGCATATGAAAAAATGAACTTGTTACTGGTTCTGTACGGTTTAAAAGTTTTTTGAAATATTATTAACCACCGTCGGTTTAGGCGCCCAAAATTTCTCTTAAGAACGTTTTTGTAGAGTTTATTTTATCAACTAAGAAGAAATGGAAAAAAATTGCTTTGGTTTTCCAATATCTGCAAATCTACACAACTTTATTTTCTTTCTGTGTGACTTATTAAGATTATATGAACTCGAAAGTAATCTAATTTAACCCAATAGGTAATTACTTCCCAGAAGAAATAATAAATAAATAATTGTAATAACTACACACAGTACAGAAAACATGATTTTAAAAAAGACTACGGTGTTCTAAAGCAAATGTATAACAAAAATTACTATTAACAAATTTTGAAAGATTTAAAAAGACCTCTGAGCCTAACAATTATTGTATTTATGTAACCTCCTAATTCTAATAATAGTACAGGGTGGTAATTAAACCTCGTTAAGTAGAATATTGTTAATTCAACCACACATCGTTGTTTTATATGATTTTTCGTGAACAATTCTTATTATTTAGTTAGTTTTATTATTATTTGTGGTTTTTTCGTTACAACTACAAACAAATATTTTGTTTTGGAATTCACACGCCATTTATGTCTATTCACTTCACCATTGTTTGAAATGTTGAATCATCGCTAAACAATACACCATTCGAAAAAAGTGGATCCAAAGGAATTTGATTCTAAAATTATAAATATACAATATTTTTTGATGGGCATTATCATGTTCGTGCATCAAAGTAACATGATAGAAATGATATCCATTTTCTTTCAAAATTCTTCTATCTGACGTTCTACTAATACCCACATTTGTGTTTAGATATCTTTCACGTATAGGGGGATTCCCGCTACTTTATTTTCTATGTTCGTAATCCTGCTGGGTATACATCTTCTGGAATTAACCAATTTATCTTTCCTTTCTTCTAGCTGGCAAGCGTCTCATATACAGGGTGAAGCTTCTAAAGCGATTCAGCTTGATATCTCTCTAATTTGAAATACTAAAAAATTAATTTTTTGGCAGACTGTAATAGGCGGTGCTCCCTATGTATAGGCACTATTTTTTGGTTGTTCCAACAAAGTTAAATAATGTTTAGACACTGCTTATAAAAATTAGAATTTCAAGAACATTATTCTCAGTAACGCTCTATTTTTTTTAAATTCTATAAGAGTTCTAAAATATTTAAATACATGTCGATTTGGTCTGTGTGTTTATGTTTTTCTTGAAAGCGGTGGGGAATCTTATAACTCTAGTATTCAGTGCTTATCAGGTACCACAATCTGCAATATAAATCTCTGTAACCGATTACCATCATTTACAAGAGGGTACTGTTAACTACACGTGCGAAATTTAAATTTAGTTTTAGGTCGTTTTATGTAAAAGTGATATATAATATAATATTAAAACAATATTTCTGTTTTGCAGTAATTTTTAAGTATATACTTTAAACGCATTGCTTTAAAATATAGCGGGCCCTCGGTTTTCGAACAATTCGGTCCTCGGCGAGCTTTTTAGTGAAAATAAAGTTTCGGTTGTCGTACACGTTTTTCGTATTTACTTGGTAAAAACTGTCCTGTAGATTCCTACAAAAAACAGGAGTTGCGGCATTACTTCAAAGAAACATAAAGTAATTTTGTTTCTGTAAACAATGATACAGTTTTGGCGGATAATAATTGTCAAAAATCGCATACATTCAATTTAGTGAATACTGTGGATATTCTGTCGTATTAAACATTACAGTTTAAAGATTCAACTGTTGGCTTTGCAGCATGTGAGCAAGCGGTCTTAGTGCAACTTTAACCCCTTAACTCGGAGAAATAAAGAACTTCAGGATGACGTGTAGGTCTACTAATCAGTAACTAACTTCTGTTCATGCAATTTAATAGCTTTGGTCAAACTTATGGGGAAGAAGACACAGTATCTAACGGTTTCTTAACTTCAACATTTTGGTGTTGTTGGGTTGGTGGTTATAATTTTATCGGCGTTCAGTATACACAAGTTTCTTCACTAAAAAACTTAAGTAAATGATATGAAAATGTAAAATAAAACAGTCATGTTATTAAAAATTGCTATTTATTAAAAGCTAGTCAATGTACAAATACGTATTAAAAGTCTTAGTGAGAGCTAAAACTGTTTAAGCACTAGTCATACAATGTCCGTGGAATTGGACACCACCAACTTTAGGAATTTCGATGAATACTTGATCACCGGTGTGTTCCATATGGAGTTGGAAGTGAAGAGTGGTCAAAACAACGCTGTGGACGTGGGGACGTACCATTACGCTGAACCAATCTTCAGTATGATAGTCTACGGCATCTGACAATTCTTTACCATCAACAAGGATTTTGAAGTGTTCACCATGTTTTCCTTCGGGGTGAATTTCCAAAGAATGAGATCCATGTACAGTTTTCAAGGCCTGCAAACAAGATAAATAAATAATTAAATCGTTTTTAGAATGTCTAATACTTCTTTTTAGTCTTAATTAGAAATAATTATGTCTTACTTATAAATTAAACCATTTTAACTTTTACACTTACCAGGAAGTTGCCTTCAATTTTCTTAAGGAAAACACCATGTTGGGAGTCCTTCGCTACATCACCTACGAACATGGTCCATTCGTTGGGAACTTGGAAAGCTTCAATGTGTTTCTCTTCATTCAATTCATGTTGAACATGTTCTGGGCGGACAATGCAAGAATGCATCATACCCATATGGTGCATCATCATGTACAATTTGGAGAAGTGGGTGTTGTCAGGGTAGAATCCCCAATAAGCCCAGGAACGGATTGGTATTCCGGTAAATTCGTGAGCGAAATGTGGAGTAACTACTTCTAAGTTCATTTCGTGTCCAGTCATGGGGTATTCCAAAACTACTTTCACATTATCTTCTTCAACATGTACATCATGTTCATCATCGTGGGTGTGGTAGGACTTGTACATTTGCCTTAAGTAGTCGAAAGCACCATAGAAATATTTCTTGTATTCAGTAGCCACGTTGGTGGTCTTAATATCGAAGACGTATTTCCTGATGGCAGTATGAGCGGCCAAGCAACGCATGGAATGATAATCAGCTCCCAAGCGATGAGAGTAGGGCTGACAAATTTCGTAAGTGTGATATGGAGTCTTTTGTTCTTCGAGTTGGGTGCCAACAATTGCAACATCGATGGTAGCTCCATCTTTGTCGCATTTTCCATCAGTGGATTGTCCCATAACAACGTTCATGTGTCCGTTGACGCCTTCCAAAGTCCATTTCTTGGTAGATTCCATGCATACTTTGAAGTCCTTTTGGCCAGGAATGATGCGGGTAACATCGATTTTAACATTTTTAAGATTATGTCCTGCGTTTACATCAACGATAGCATTCATGTCCCAAGTTTTAACAGCCTTTTCTTGATTTTTAAGGACATAAGTGAAACGGGTATTGAATTTCATGCCAGGCAAGTATTGGTCTTTTTCTTGGGTAAGCTCTTTGTTGACACGGAATGTTAAATCGATTTGAGTGATTGGGTTTTCAGTACTGGGAACGGCCTTGAACAAAACACCATGGGTGCTTGGAGAAGGTTGAAGGAGGACGAGCGAATGCCAGTTGCGGAGGAACAACATGAAGTATCCCATTGGGGTCCAATAGTTCTTGCTGTGCTTGGAGGCGAGCATATTCATCAAATCGTGGAATTTAGTGTTGCTGTCATAAAGCTCACTGTCGTAAACGGCTGCTTGATAGTTGTATCCGGTATTGTAACCTTCCTTGTGGTACATGGTATACTGCAAAGAAATTTACATGTTACCTACAGAACAAAAGACGATGCTGCTGAGTTACTTACATTGTGACGGTATTGTTCTCCTTTGGTAACAGTAGTAAAGTGTTGGCATTTAGCACAGGATTTTGTAAGAACACCGTGATGTAAGTCGTCCTTTACGATTACCATGGTAGTAACATGGCTCCTAAGCCCCATAACATCTTTGTGTTCATCTTGATGCCTCTTCATGGAGATCTTAACGCTGTGTTGTTGCGTGTTGATAGTGATATCAGCATGCAGAGGAAGTACCAAATCGTAGGAATGGTATCTGTTAACCCCTTGCCAGATATCGGCAATGGGATTGTAGAAAGAAAGACCATAGCGTGAGTGTCTAGCGATGTGGTATTGGTTATCCAAATGGATGTTGATGAGGTTGCTAGCGACGTCCTTATTCATGTCAACGTGCTTGTGGTGAAGTGAAGGGATCACGATTTCCATGAGAGCTGGAATACCCATTTCAGTGGGTAGAAGAATTTGAGTGAACATTTCGTAATGGATTTCGACTGATCTTTGGGCCTTTGAGTATTTGTCGTTGTGGAAGAAATCGAATAAAGCGAACAAATCCTTAATGTTACTGTGGTCGTAATAGCAAGATTGTACAATTTGATGTTGGTGTCCAATTGAAATTTCAACATATATGTCCTTCATGTCTTGGACAGATTTGATCAAATTCCAAAGCTCATTGTAGTTAAACAATTCAGTAGTGCTATCTAAGTTAAGATGAACTTTCTTGTCAATAGTTTCTTTCAAACCGTCAATTCTGATGTAGAATGAATAGTAATTTGAGCGTACGTTAAACATTTGGGAATTCATTTCAAAGTAGAACATTCTGGAGGATTCAGTAGCAACAAATAAAGCATTGAAGTCTCCGCCAAATTTGTATTGTTTATCAAGGTAGTCCATTTGGTAGTAAGTAGATAATCCATGTTGGTTAGGTTTGCGGGTGAGTTTAAGAATCTGGGCAGCGTTCAACCTGAATACTTGATGGCATGGGTCAGTGGTACGAGCCATAGCCAACAAATAGTTGTAATGGAAATGGTAGAGTTCGGTATTAGGTTCAGCTTGCATTTCCCAGTAGACGTTAAGAAGGCGGGAAATTGGAGGATGAGATTCCATGATGGCGTAGTATGCAAGGATTCTTAATTCAAGATGTTGGTTCCAGTCAGAGAAGATGGGCCAGTACAATTCGAATACTTTTTCGGAATCACCAAGTACCATAGGAGCAACAACCCACATAGCCACAAGGCGGATTTGATGTTTGTTCATTTCTTCTCCCTTGATAATGGGAACCAAGTGTTCGACAACGCTGTGCAATTTGGTGTTGTAAAGAGCTTGCATGTAGAGCATTTGTGTTTCCAGATCTTGAGCAGATTTTACTTTGTTGACGAAATCGTTGACGTATTTGTCGTAGATTTTATGTTCGTTAACGAATTTTTGGACCTCTTCGGGTACATAAGAATGAAGCATTCCGTTAACATGAAGGTTGATATGTTCATGATCATGAGTCATCATATCGTGTTGATGATGATGGTGGTGTTGATGTCCATGAGCGATGCTCTTTTGGGTTTCGAAAGTTTTGTGAATGAGGGATGCGAAACACAAGACAGCAGCTTTGCGTACGTGTACGTTAAAGTCATTGCCCCAAGTCAACATGTCTTCGGTTTCTTGCAACATTTTTTCAGTGGGTACGCGTACATGGGCAGGAACAGAGTGCAACATATGCATAGCTACATGATCATCGACTTTCTTTTCGTGAACGATTTTCTTAACCAGCAATACAGAAGCATGGGTACCAACTAAAGGAAGGAGTTGATGTAACATTTCCATGTGTTTCTTGCCTTCATCGGTAGTTTTTGCACTGAAGGTATTGTACATTTGTTCTAAGGTAGCCTTGTCGAAAACGGTTAGCAAACGTACAATACGGTTAATAAGTTGACCGTGCTCAATGTCAGGTTGACGCATATGAAGATGATCTTTGTGCAACCATTCAACCATTTCTTTCAGCATGGATTCAATAACTGGGATTTCTTTCTGCATATCCACTACACGACGTCCGTTCATGATGTCGGGCAACTCCATATCCAAGCTAGGATCAATAATGTCGTAGGTAAGATCTTCCTCTACGTGTTCAGAAGCAACTTGAAGGGCTTTCTGTACGGGAACAACATCAAGCAAGTTAAGGGTAATGTTGGCAAATACGTATTGGGCCTCAGATTTGGCTTGGAATGGGTAGATATAAACGCCACCTGTAGATTCAATGTGTTTTGCTACATAATGTCCATCGTGTTTCTTGATGTAGTAGTATTGATGACTATCATGGGACATGGGTTCTTCGTAGTGAGCTTCGCAGTAGTCAGGTTGGATATTGCTGATCATGGCGGCGTACATGGGCTTGGTTGTCTTCATTTCGTGCATTTTTTGAACAACGAATTTATCATCACCCTTAGGCAAGACATTGTAGGCGGCAACAGTTTTACCGTAGATGGAGTATTCTTCGGTAGTAAAAGCGTGTGCTTTGTGTGCGTCCAAATGAATTTCTTCCAAATTCAATTGAAGGATGTTGGCAATAGCTTTGTGCATGTTGCGGGCGAACATTTTTTCTTGCTTTTCGGTAGCGATGCCCTTAGCTTGGCCATTTTTATCGTAGATTACTTTGAAGGTCTTGAGAATATCAGTAGCTTCTTCAGGAACTGCTATTTCTTCAACTTCGTGTTGATGTCCGTAGTAACGCTCTCCATTGTACAATTTGTACTTCAAGTCGGACAATTGGACAAAGGTGTTGGTGTCGACAGATTGTACATGCAATTTACCATGAAGGAGGAATTCAGAGGCATAAGATGCAGGTAAAACGGTACCAGCTTTGATGAACCCTCTGTAGTCGTAGACGAGTTCCTTGCCATTTGGTACCAGTGTGTGGAAAGCACTGGCCAAAGAAAGTGCCGAAAGAGCTAAAACATATAAGAAAAAAATGTTTATCACGGTTTTAAAGAAACATGAAGCAATTGTAAGCTAAAAACCAGAAATTATGTTATAACGTTTTGAATTACAAAACAATTAAATTTGCATGGTTTACATACGCAAAAATTAACGTAGATTATGGTTTATTTTTCGTTTGGTGCAGCGGGACTAATTTACAATACATTTTCATGATTTAATATTTATCGCACAGGGTTACCAATAGTTAATCAATTGAAATTGAAAATAAAGGCAACAGCTAATTGTAAGTAAACAAATTGATGATATTTTTGTTTATTTAGATAAATAGTGAGCAGCGGTTAACGGAATATAAACAAAAATTTTGTTTAGTTAAACAGCAGGAATGAAAGGTAATATAGATACTTGTCAATGGAAAATAAAATTCTAAAAAAAGGTCATCATTATATACTTTCAATTACGTTTGATATAACATTATAGATGTAGTAATAACGAGAAGTTTAAATAAAATAATTCAATATTACGTTCAACTTTCATAAATAATATAAAAATCTGATTTAAACAATTACTAATTACAATCATTCTTATTCTTTGGTGATGAGCAAATATTATAACAATGGTATTTTTAGTATTTTTTTCTATTACACTAAGAAAAATGTGTTCATTCAACAGTGCTAAGTTTAGATTAAATAACTTATTTACTGTTTAACTAGTCATAAATTTGGTATCTTATTAAAAAAATTATAGAAGATCCTACATTTTATTTATATAATTAGATAGTGAGCCCTTCATGAATTCTAATGTATGCATGAAGATTATAGCTTTGTTTAAATACAAAGTGGAATACATAAAAATTCAACAAAAACTGTTTAACAAAAAATCAAAAGTTGTTGCAATTTGATACGGTCAAAATTTAAAGACCTATGATGCTTTTTGATTTAAAATTTGCCTTAAAAAGCGAAAGCCAATAATTTTTGAAAACTATTATATGAAAGTAACAACCAATACTAAAAGAAATTGTTTTAAGAATAACATTCTAATTCAGGCCGTAGACAAATTGTATTTGTCACAGTGAATTGTACTTATATAATTTTCGAATAATATTTTATTTTTCAATTTTTTGGGCGGAATTGTATTTTTTATATAAATAAAACAATTTGAAATAATTTAGAACATGTTATCTAAATGTTAAAGGATAAACTAAAATTCTTTTATATTTCCTTCAAGAACTAAAGCAGCTGACAAGTTTTCCAAAATGCCAGTCTAAAATAATACAGAGAGATTTGTTTTGATTACCAAAAGTGTAGAAGTATTTGACAGAATGCATATTAGATGTACATACAGAATTTTAAACATTTTAAGTTAAGTTTCAGTTTCAGTTAAGAGTAGCATTTAAATATTTCACGATTTTAAATTTTATTTAAATTTACAACTAGCACTGCATGCAATATTCAAAAAAGTAAAAGCTATTAATGGTACTTACCAAGCAACAAGGTTACTGAACACCGCCCCATGGTTGTGGTGAACTGAAGATCTACAGCCTCCGGTGTTCTTTTATATGTTTTAACAATTCTCGACCTTAACCTCCCTTATCCTTAACAAGATATTAATAAACATTTATTTGTCGGTAACTACACGGTGATAATAGTAGCCGTTAGCCTAAAAAACATTTTAGGCGATACCCTTTGTTTGACCTGCAATTGTAATGAACAAAAAATACACAAAGCAATTACAACCAGCTGTCTCGATGCACTTTGACTTGCTTTTCTCAAACCTTCATGGTTACGTAAAACTATGAAAATATGAACTACTCCTGAGATCCGGTACACTCTAATGATAATGCCTTAGTTGTTTTTAAAATTCTCGCCTATTTTGAGCTTGCTTGGCGTTGTTGGTCGTATGACTATATGCGTATTTTTTGCAATTCGTGGGTGTTTGTGATGTTAATATTGCAAATAATGTGAACTGTAATTTTCTGAAAAGTGAATGTGATGAAGTTAGACTTTCCAAAACGAAAATTAAAATGAATAAATAAAAATAGCAACTTCCACGATTTCAGTGCATATTCCTATATTACATAAAACTCTCATGCCTGGAAAAAATTGATCAATTGCAATAATAATAATCTTCAAATTTATTATTTACAGGCTGAATAGTAGGAAAACTCTGTAAATAATTTGAATTTCGAACAAATCATGTACAGATTGTTTTAAAGTCGGCTTAACAAGGTTTTAAGCAGAAGAGTGGGTCACTGGTTGAAAATTTAAACCACAGATAGCAATGTGGACTTGGAAAACATTAAAATAATTTGTAATAAATTATATTAAACGTGAAAATGACATAGAAATTTATTTTCGAAAAATATTCTTTCTATTTTTTTCTGTCTCACAGTTCTTATTAATTTGTCTTTATTTTCATTTACAGTTTATATTTCTGCACAATTTTCTTGTATTAAACGCTAGGTGAGAACAATTTCCGGATTTTTTTGTAATATTTCCAATTGGTTTCATTAATTGTCTTTGCATTATTTTACAATTTATGTTTTTGTATATCTATCCAATGTGCTTGTACGAAAATTTCGCTTTTTAAACAAAATATGTACAAATAGCAAGTATTTGTTTAATATTTTCAATAATTTTGGATTAATTTGCTTCGTCTTGGCTTACACTTTATGGTTCTGCGTGTCTGTAAAACACTCCTGCGTTACAAGAAAGCTTAAAAAAATATATTTATTTATTTATTTATTTAATTAATCCGCAGGAGAAACGGGCGCAGGCCCAATTACAACCTTGCTTACATGCATACATACATAAAATGAAAAAAAAAAGAAAAGTTTACACAAACGAACGAACTGCAAGCACCTTCAATATCTAACTTTACCTTTCCTTATACATATTTAATAAAGCCTTTTTGAAAGAATTTTCTGATCTATCAAAAATATTTATATTTGTATTAAATAACACACTATTAGTTATATTCAACATTTTTACTATGGAAGAGTTTGATTGAATGTTAGTTCTGCAAAACGGTAAGTAAAATAAATCACGCGGTCTGCATCTAACAGCTGGAGTATAAAGTTTAACCATTGGCAGTAATACAGGACAATCGATTCTATTATTAATTAGTTTATAGATGAAAAGCACAGCCGACAGTTCACGTCTTTCACTTAATTTGAGAATCTCGAAATCACGTCTAATATTATGATACTCATCATATCGTGGATATTGCTTATGGCGCTTATAATAAATGTACTTCAAAAATTTATTTTGAACCGTTTCAATTTTATTTTGATTTTGCGTGGTACTAGGATTCCATACCCTGCTAGCAAATTCTAATTTTGATCTTACTATCGAATTATAAAGTATTTGAATTGATTTTGTGGTGTTAAATTCATACGTATTCCTCATTAAAAACCCTAGATTTTTAAGTGACATATTTACAATGTGATCTATATGAGTATCCCATTTCAAATTAGAAGTAAATAACACCCCTAAGTCTCGATTATTGTGTACGCGTTTTAAATCTTCTTGATTAATTTTATATTCTGAAAAAATGTAATTAATTCTCAAAGAAAATGTCATAATTTTGCACTTCCTGACGTTGAAATAAAGATGATTATTTAAACTCCAATTTACAACTGAGTCGAGATCTTTTTGTAATAAGTCGCAATCATCCGCATTTTTAATTTTTTTAAATATTTTCAAATCATTAGCAAATAGCAAAATTTTAGAGTATTCGATCGAGTCAGGCAAATCGTTTATAAATATGAGAAATAACAATGGTCCTAAATTACTACCCTGCGGTACGCCAGATGGTGTTATGTATTTTTCAGATAGAAATCCATTTAGTTTCACGAACTGAAATCTATTCTGCAGATACGATCCAAAAAACTGTATTAAATTTAGACTACACCCACATAGATGCAATTTCTGTAGAAGAATGTCATGATCAACTTTGTCAAAAGCCTTAGCAAAATCTGTATAAATAACATCTGTTTGCTCCCCCTTATCCAGAGTTTCACTAACGAAATCAACAAATGCTATCAGATTGGTATCAATAGATCGTCCTCTCATAAATCCGTGTTGATCAAAGGATATCCAATTTTTCAAATGATACCACAATTTTTGATAAATAAGTTTTTCAAAAATTTTGGCTGGTACTGATAATATTGATACAGGTCTATAATTTTCAACATCGCATTTACTACCAGATTTATGTATCGGAGTTACTTGGGCAATTTTCCATTTTCCCGGAAAAGTACTTGTTTTTAATGACAAATTAAACAATATAGCTAAAGGTTCTTTAAATATTTCGTAGCACGCTTTATAGATGTAAGGTGGTGTTAAGTCAGGGCCTGGTGTTTTTTTTGCTTTTAACTGTTTAAGTAATCTACCGACTTCTTCTACCTCAATCGCCTCCAATGTAAATAGATCGTTTGTACCATAACTGGACTCCGATAAAAGCTTAGTAATATTATAGCTTGAAGTATTATTATAAACAGAAGCAAAATAATTAGCGAAGCATTCTACGACATCTGCATTATTTGAATAATTTAATCCTCGGTAATTATAATTTTGTTCCGTATTCCTATTTATTTTCTTATTATTTACATAATTCCAAAATTTATTTACATTTTCGTTAATTTCTAATTCAACAGATTCTATATAATTTTGATAAGCAGCAGAAATATTTCTTTTACATAACTTTCTTAGTCTCTTAAATTCTTGCGAATGAAAAATGGATTTATTTCTGTGTTTGTGATGATATCGCTTCTGCTTTAAATTACTTTTAATTTCCTTCGTAAACCACATCGGATATTTATTTGTACCTGAATGAGTAACTCTACGTACACACTGATTAATGATTTCATACAAAATTTGATAATAATGATCCGTAGCTTCATTAACATCTGCGAAAGTGTTCAAAACATTCCAATCTGTATTTTTTAAATAACCGTATAGTGCCAAAAAATCTGCCTTTTTAAAATTGTAACTGTTGTTTAAATCGGGTGTAAAATATTTGTTATTGCTGTATGTTGACGTAGATATAACAATAGCTGGATGATAGTCATCCAGTGGAACAAGTGGGTCAATTTCTTTTTGTATTTGTAGTACGTTAATATTACTTATTACTAGATCCAACGTTTTACCTTGTACATTTTTAATATTGTTGCATAGTTTGGCATCTAACAAATTTATAAATGCTTCTAGTGTTTTTAAAAGTTCATTGCCATTTGCCAAATTACAATCTATTCCATCAATTTCTGATATGTTAAAATCTCCTAGAACAATTACGTCTTTTCCCAAAAAGTCAACTATATGAATAAATACATTTTATTAATATTTCCAACAATTATGGATCAATTTTTGTTGCATTCGTTTACAGTTCATGTTCTGTGTACAATTTTCTTGGAATGCAAAACATCTATCGAGAACACAAGTGTTACTGGAAATCGCACTGTTATTTTTTTGTTTGGACAGGGTTTTTTAAGTAAATAACTGATAATTGAATGTAGAATGTTTTTAATTACAGCTGTTCATTCAAATCTAATAAATTGTTTATTAATCTCTGGTAAATTACTTCATTTGCTGTGCTATTTCAACGACTAAATTGCAAAATATTTATATTATTGACATGCCTTATTTACAATTAATCAGTCTGCATTGTATTTGGTTGCACAAGAATTTTATTATTACAGAAAAAACACCAATCCTTTTTGTTTGTGAAAATATATGAATGAATATAATAAATCAATTATTTACGGGTCAAAATAATTCTAGTAATTTTATTACATTTTGATTTGATATTTGATCTCATTACAAATGTTTTCATCAGGGAACCGTATTTTTATTTTTACTAATTAGACCTACTGGGTCAAATTCAAGTAGCACAAATCGGGGTAGATGGAAAACATTAAGGGAGGCCCATATATAAAAATAGATTTAAGGGGCTTACGAAGAAGAAGAACGAAAGGAAGAAGATCTATTCAATTGCACAACTCAAATTCCTTTGAAAAATATTAAAACTAGTAGCGCTGTACCAACAAAAAATATTTGTCCATTAAATATTACACACGGTAATAAAAAATGGAGTATATTTTAGGTTTCATAAATCTTCTTCGAGTGCTTTATCTCTTACGAGACGTAGCGATCTTCTCTCCTATGTCTGTGTTGCGCGTTTAAAGTGGCACAAACATAGACGACCTACAGCTTAACGTGGGCTCCGAACCGCGGGAAGTGTAAACATTTCTACTCCCGAGAAGATTTACTAGGCAGAATACCTCGCTGGTTTGCCATTACCTTGCGAGAGAGAACGGCCGTTAAAAATCCGTACTGGGAATTGAACCCACTATTAGAAATAAAAACACTTAAATAAAAAAAAACGCTTCCCTCTTGAATAGTTCACACACTACGGTATACAGTGTAGTTGGTTTGCCATTAGCCAGCCTATATCTTTGTTAATATGAGAACCACAAGAAAAAGTCAAAGAAAAAGTTTTCTTAGTTCTTTAGTTCACTTTATCATAGCGATAATAATAATTTTTCATGGACTACTAGTTTTTGGGAAGAATGTCCAACTTTGGGCTTTTCCAACGGAACACCCTGTATATTGTTTGTCATACGACTCTACCTTAAATTCTGTTTTCATTAATGACACTAAGCAAGGAGTCGCATTTCAATAAAACAATAAAAGTAAAATAATAACATCACAAGAGTATTTCACGATCGTCTTTTATTAGATTTATGGATAACAAAAGAATAACAGTTTTAACTAAAAGCTTTCTAGCTCAAAAGGCGTTTAAAGGGTTCATCAATGCATTCCAACCATTTATGGACCCTCATAATTAAATTTGTTTTAGCATTCTGAAACATTTCCGGTGTAATCGAACGCTATAACGTTCGTCATTCCCCATATAAAAAAATCAAGCATTGCCAGACCAGGAGAAAACAATACAGCATATCTAATTTCTCACTATACGTATAAATTTACATTTTAGCAACTCCAAAAATGACAAATACAAATACAAAAATAGTACGAAAACGAATACCAAAAACTTTAAATAAACTCAAATCTGCTTTAAAACACAAGAACAACGACGATAAACAACTTCTTACACATAAATTGTAAAAACTGCATTAAACAATGCTGTGTGGCAATTGTTTAGATCTGAAATAAAAGACGATCATGGCCAACTCTTACGATTTTGTTATTTGACTTTTCTAGTGCTATAGAAATACGATTCCTCATTGATTATACATTAATTAAAAGAGAATTTAAGGTAAAGAGTCTTTTAACAAACAAATGTGTAGGGTGTTCTGTTTGAAAAGCCAAAGTAGCACATTTTTCCAAAAAACTAGTAAGTAGTAAAAAGTTATTATTAAAGCTGTGAATGTATGCGAAATGCATATTGTTTATTTTGTAACCTACTAACCTGAATTTTTGAATATGAACGAATTGGAGTATTTTACATTGATTAAAACCAATTTAAATTTGCATACTATTCCTTGCATTTTTAATAAAACGTGCATATTTTGCATATTCATTATCTTTTTGTTTGATGTTATAAGAAATTTAATTTTAACTATCTTTGAATTGTAATTTTAATTTTATTCGGTTTCCTGCTACCGCCTTGATGTTCGAGGTGATTTTATTGTTACTCAGATAAATAGTAACACAAATTAAATATATTTGTTTAAATCCAGATATCATGCGGACGAAAATATTTGATTGACCAGTATTGTAGCACCCCCCTACATAAGAGGAACTGCGAAAAGACTAAATCTTCTGGAATATTTCAAATATCCATGCGAGAAGCCATTACTGTAACAAAAAGGAAAACAGAAGAGGAACAATTTAAGTTAGATTTATGTAAAGCACTGATTTCGTCCAATATCCCTTTCAATAAATTAAATAATCCAGGTTTTAAGGGGTTTTTGGAAAAATACTGTAAGAAATTTGTTCCTGATCAAACCACTCTTAGGAAAGGGTATGTCGAGGACTGCTACAGAGAAGCTATGAGCAATATTATTAAGAATATTGTAAAAAATCGCTTTATATTTTTTGTTGTTGACGAAACTACAGATGTTTGCGGTAGATATATAGCAAATTTAATGGTAGGTGGTTTAGGTGAGAATTGTCCAAACAAATCGTATTTAATTAGTTGCAAAGAAATAGATAAAACAATTAATATAACAATTTGAAGATTTATTCAAGAAGGGTTAAGTAATCTAATTTTACCAGAAGCTATACCATTTGACAAAATAATTTTAATGCTTTCCTTATATGGTAAAGGCGGCTCAAAATTAACGAATTTTTTATCCAAATAATAATCCAAATCCAAATAATCCATAATACATGTTTGGCACATGGCCTACACAGAGTTGCGGAGGAAATTAGAAATCAGTTTCCTTTAGTTAACGATTTTATAAATAACGTAAAAAAAATATTTATAAAAGCGCCCTTTAGAGTTCAGTTGTACAGACAAATATTACCTAAGATTCCTTTACCACCAAAACCTGTACTAACTAGATGGGGTACATGGTTGGGAAGAGCTTTATTGTATTCGGAACATTTTGAGGGAATAAAAAAAGTATTGTCAGAGTTATCAGATGACTCTTCAGCTGCAATTATGGAGTCAAATCGATTACTTGGTAGTTCGCAATTAAGCCAACAGTTAGCTTACATTAAAAATCATTTTAGTACATTTTCAAAACTCTTGTTAGAGCTAGAAAAGCAAGAAGTTTTGTTGGTTAATTCTATAAATTTAATAGAGAATTTTGAAAAAACTATAAATGCCTTAAATGGAAAAAATGGGAAATGTATTTTAAAAAAACTGAAAGAAGTTTTATGTAAAAACGAGGGCTTCCAAATTTAAAAAAATGTTTCGAAGGTTTTGAATGGTGAATTTGTCGAAGGTTTAGAAATAGCTCCCGATATTATATCAGCGCTCTCCAATGCTCCCATTACATCGGTTGATGTAGAGAGAAGTTTTTCGGCGTACAAATTTATTTTAAGCGATAGGAGACAATCATTTCTAGCAGAAAACCTAGAGAAGCATCTAATTGTTATTTTTTACCAGAATATTAGTAACTCTAATTAAATATTAAACAAATAGGTATCTATATAGAAAATTATGAAATTGTTAAAATTTATGTATGTACGAATTATGTGTATGTAAATATTACATCTTAATAAATTTGATGCATATATTTTTTTATTTTTTTGAAAATTACTCTTCAGATTATTTGCATATACCTATACGCAAACCCCGTGCATATTTTTCTCAAATCTGATGCATATATATGCGCATATTTGTTTCTCTTTTCTCGCATATAATTCACACCTTTAGTTATTATTATTATTTTCGTTATGTTATAGATAAAGTAGAACTAAGAAAGTTTTTCCTTTGACTTTTTCTTGTATCTCTAATACTACTGAAGATATAGGCTGGCTAATGAAAAACCAACCACCCTGTATACACCTTCGTGATGCGCAATACAGTACTAGTTGATTAGAGTGTTATACCAACAATAGAAATAGTAAACAATCTAAATAAATTCCGTTCTACACCAGTTTTTGTAAATGTTAAAATGTTTAGAGGACTTTTAAACTCACCAGTAACGAAAGGCTGTATTTAAAAAAAATTATAATATCCTAAATCCTTTCGTCAATAATCTAATCGAATACTATGAAAAAAATTTTTGTTCTTCTCTTAATCTACTTTGATTTATAAACAACTTAGATTTCTATAAAGACCCAGCAAAGTTGTTTCTAGAGTCATTTATTTTAATCATTTTTAAGCTTTAGCTATTAAACTGTGTAAGACCCTGTATAATGACCATAGTTGATAAAGTTAAAGTTATGCGGATTTATGTATTGCATTTTTAAATTCGCAAATGAATATTTTTCTAATCTAGTTAATTTTTAGAATACTTCAAAATGAAGGAACGTTTGGTATTCATTTGATTTACTATTTGGTACATGACGGGTACGATTGGGTTAAAAACGGACTACTTGATTTGTTATTTTATTTGCTTGGAAACAACATTTGATAAACAACGTAAATAATATAAAAAGTTACAAAATAAATCTAAGCTTCAATGACATGCTGAACCTTAGAATAACAGATAGGGACATGAATGACATAAATCTGTTGCCAAGACGAGAAGCTATTTGTGGAGATTACTCAAATTTCAATTGATTTCTCTCACCTATTTACTTTGTTATTTGATTAAACTGTATTGATATCTTTTCCAAGAAAAGCTTATGAATAAGTAACTAGACATTTTCTAGACGAATTCAGAATAATGAAGTATTATTTTAGAAACATTGAAACTAGATATTTAATAGTTATTTTTGTTACAAGTACCTAAAATAATGTTTTTTCGGACGAATCGTTGTTGTTTCCGGACGAGGCGAAGCCGAGTCCGGAATAACAGATGAGTCCGAAAAAACGTTTTAGGTACGTGTTACAAACAACATTTTTTTGTT